>VWZG01004051.1:103674-118165 GCA_013396735.1 Grallaria varia | reverse complement strand
TAAAGACATGCGGTGCAAGCAATCTATAATAAGATACAACTCTACTTGTGTCAGTTCAAGCTGTTTAATACTACAACAGCATCACACCACAGTTTATGGACATTTTCCTTCACCAAAGTCTTTGAGAACTTTCCATTAACTTCAATAAATGCCAGAACAGACCCAAAAGCAGGAAATGAAGAAATATACGGTACCCAAATGAAATCACAGTGGGAATTTAGGTAGGCA
Source organism: Grallaria varia (assembly GCA_013396735.1). Taxonomy (NCBI): domain Eukaryota; kingdom Metazoa; phylum Chordata; class Aves; order Passeriformes; family Formicariidae; genus Grallaria; species Grallaria varia. The sequence continues at coordinate 117,937 of VWZG01004051.1, read as the reverse complement.
GAAGGTAACTATTCACACTTGAGTCTGGATAGAGCACTAGGCTTTTATCCCCATCCTGGCAAATATATGAGTTATATAATAATCAAGAGGAGCAGGGCTGCTTTCCTCTCAGTCTAAAGAGAAGAATAAAGAGGAGAATGATCTGCTTGCTTGATATTGAGTAAAAGGAAGGAGTGACATTTATTGCATCACTTGCAAGACTTGCCAAGAAACAAAATGTATTAAGTAAATTACCACATTTTTGGGACTGTCAACTAGAATGTAGTCATCGCTTGGGAAATTAGAAACTTGGTTCTTTGCTGCAGCAAATGGAAATGTATGGTTTTCCTTCTTTTGTGTTCAGTCCTAGGGGACAACCTCTGGAACTTAGTGCCTTTGCAAAATACTGATACTTATAATTTCTATATTCATTGATGCAGATGAGGACACCAAGAAGCACTGAAAAAAAAAATGGGAGTTTCTTGCAAATGTACTGGATTCTAAAATAACAAAAAGTTCCAAATCTTGTAATAGAACTGCATTACATTCTAGCAAAGTGGATCCATTTCTGAAGTGGTACATGACAGCTTTTTAACTTTCTACAACAATATGTGACAGAAGAATACTACATTCAGTTGAAACCATAGGGTGATTTATGGAGGCAGAATATAATAATATAAATTGAGTTTCAGAAAAGACACTGTGACTAATCTTACAAAAAATGCTATGGGATGTTTAATAATCCTGGTGGGTCAGAAGTTGTTCTTCAAAAAATTCTCTTAAGACTGATTGTTATTAAAGTATGTACTGCATTTGGTTCATTTTTCATTTAACCATGCAGTCTGAAAGTGCTGTCAAGTGCAAATATTTGAGTTGTAATTGGATACCCATACAAATGGAATAGAGCCACCAAACCTCAATAAAAATTACAATCACAGAATATTTAAGGTAGTAAATGCCCTTTGAGAGCCATAAGACAAGCCTCTGTCCACACCTCTGGAGCAATCTGTGGCAATTCTCGTGGGTGTTTGCTTCCCGCCGTTCAGAACGGAGGCAGCAGGAATGAGGAGCACGCTGCGGCTCCTCCCAGCACCCCTGCCCACGGTGCCTGCCCCGGCACCGACAGCCCCAGAGCTCCTGCGTGATCTGCCAGCGCTAATTCCAAGGAGAGGGGAGAGCACAAAGCATATGGTTACGGGGCTTGACTGAAACCCCTTAGAAATTAGCTCAGGTCTGTGATTTACCGACAAGGCCTCTGTGTTAGTTCCAGTGGAGAAGCAGAGTGGTTTCCTCAGCACAGGAAGGCTGTGACTGCATGTTTGAAGTTGTGCTCTGGGCTGACCCAGTTCCAGCAGAGATGGGGAAGAACCAGCCGCCATTCCATGTGTCTGGCACGCTCTGCAACACCACAGCACGCAGCGCCCGCCATGGCCTCCCTAGGCCCGGGCCATGCAGGGCCATGGCATGGCTGGGCCTCCAGGGCCTGTCCTACCCCTGCCAGGACAGCCCCGGCCCTGGGCACGTGCTGGGACATGGGAAGGGCCGAGCTGGGCCAGGACGCTGGGCTGGGCTGGGCTGGGCAGCTGGGCTGGCCCGGCTCTGGCGTCACTGGGCAGGCCGGCCTGAGGCCAGCGAGGCCTGGTGGTGCCTTCAGGGCCCTGATGCCTAAGAATAAAAAACCCCCTCAAACAAATCTTAAACTTCCCATCTTTCCACTGTGTATTTTCCTTTGCATTTCCCCCAGTATTTTCTTAATGATTCAAAGGCTACTTAGCCATGGCTTTCAGCACTGCATGCAGCTCTTTTCAGTTCACCACTGTTAACGTGAACAAATGAAAGAGTAATATTTGTGTGTTTTCAAAGGCTATCCAAATGGGCTCAGATCCACCTACATGGCATCCATTCCTTGGCTTCACAAAAACCAAATATTTTTGTAACTCTGGAAAATTTCTCCACCTAAAAGATTGGCTAACACTAGCATTTTCATCCCAGATTTTAGGCTTCCTATAATGCCATAAAGTTTTTGTTAATCAGCCCACGAGTTCCTTGAAGAACTTTTCTCAGACAGTAAATAGCAAGATGTTTAATGTATACAGTGTGTCAGGTTTGGTCCCAACATCTTTATTATGGCTCTCAGCCTTTCCCACCACACAATACAGTATGTGGCAGAGACCACCCAGCAATTATTTTTCTCACTGTATTTCACATTACCTCTTTGTTGAGTTTAGTTGTAGACTTCAACTCCATAAGGTAAAATATTTCTAGATACTTAATACCCTGTGGTTTTCAATCTATATTTAAACCCTGCCTTATCCACCGATTGTACAATACGTTCAGGGACATAAACTCCCACTTACCTCAGTTGATTCGGCATTCAGACACGCTTGCAAAACTCCCAGCTAGCTTCCACAGATTTTTTATGTTCTAGGAGCTGAAATGAAAATACCATTTATACTGCATGATAATTATAAAAGGTGAACAAACAATGCATAGCAACTAACTTAGAAAACTATTGTTTACTAAATATCCATAAGCTGATCATGATTTCTTCAAATGTATTCAACATTCTCCAATTCTTACGGTTTTTACTTATTGCTTTTCAACTTATATATTGAAATGTTTGGTAGTCTTTAGCCAATCTCTGTCGTAGAGCTGTGATGAATGTGCCAGGGTAGCAATTTTTAAAATTTTCACTAGTAAAATTTGGGCATATAACTCTGGTGATATCAATATTTGTCTTGGGTCTGACAAACATCTCTGCAGTGCCTTCTGAACTAGTTGCAACCACACTTGGATGTACTAGTGCCATAGAACTGGAAGCAGCACAGCAGCACCCGTGCAGTACTGTTCTTTATTAATTACCACAATTAAAGAGGCAGATCAGTTGACTGTGACTCTCTTGTTTTCAGAATCCAAGCTGGTAACCTCTCATGATGCCACCCCACTCCCTGCAGATGTATTATCCCCTCTGGAATTAGTTTGGTATTGTGTTGTGCTATTACATACAGTGCTGCGGTAAGGGCACCATGTCTGTTGGCTACCAGTGTAACCTTCAAAGTCAGCTCTTACAGGGCTTCTCTCCTTCACAGACATAAATAAGTTGGTATGAACATGAACTTTCCTACTCCTCTCGGACAAAATTTAAATATATATAACTCACAAGACAGTCTGGGGATGGAATTATACAAAAGCTACATATGTGTGTGAAAGACTTTTCTTTTCTTAGAATTATCTTTCTGAGTTAGAGATATCATTAAGCAATAAGATCAGAAATAAATTTGGCACTCAGTAAAATCCATTTAAACAAGGAATACATTGTATATCATAATTCATTATGCACAGAGCTACCAGTACTAACAGAGATGAAAAAAAAAACAACCAGAAGAAAGTTATTAGTTGATTTGTTAATGCACTTCAGTGTCAACAGGTGTGCTCAGCTGGAAAGCGGCAGGTGTTACCAATGTATTGGTGCTGTCATAGAAGAAGAATGTCCCACAGAAGCCTTAAAGGTAAAGTTAAATTGACAAGCTGTTGAAATCTTCTACCAGCCACCACCTTACAAGTATTCCACATCTGATTTAAGGCTGGAAATGTGCCAGAAAAAAAAGCCTAGTACTTAAATATGAGAGTACTAAAATACTTGAACTTAACTCTGACATCTGCACATTTAGGTTTTTATGTTCCATAAGGATGTCATCTTCAAGGGAGGCATCCAACCCTATTTTCTTCCCATCTAGATACTCATCTGTAGTTTCAGCTAAACACAGCACCATCAGATATCTGTCCAGCTAAACTATTTTATTTGTATCTCCATGATACAATTCTTAGCAATGAAGAGATAAGATCATCTGAAAGACTAAGATTAAAAGTTATTCAATTGGGGATCATATAACTTAATGAGAAAAAAATACAATATGAATACTTAAACACAGAAAACACATATTTAAAATGGGCAACATAAACAAAAAGTCTGGAAAAGCATGCTAATTTTTTTCATAAAATATTTAATCCAATTAGTTTCTAATTGATGTTACAAGAAAAAAAATCTAGAAATAATCTTAACTTGTTCTTCCTTTATGTTTTTCTGAACATACTTCATTGCTTTTGAAAGTAAGGGATTAATGGCACTTGGGATGGGAAAGCAGTGTAGATTGGCACAGAATAAATGTTAACTTGGTGCAAAGCTGGTTTACTACATAGGGCTGTTTCACTATACTTGCTTGAGACCTGAGCTACAAAAACTGCTCTTTGCCAGTTCTCAGGAGTCACAGATAGAAAAGATTTGTGAGATTTCTTAATTCCAGAATACTCCGATCAACATCAATTTAGTCCACATAGTTACTGTAGTTTTTCCAGTACATTGTCTATTCTGCACTGAGTTATAGGCCCATCTAATTAATGATGAGAGCTTACTGTAGTTCTTAAAAAAGTCTGTTCCATTATCAAATAGATTGCCCTGAGGAAAATAACTTTTTTCATATTTTCAAAAATCTGCTCACTTCATTACTCCTAAATATATATTCTTATAACAGTCCTGGGGACAATTATAGTGAACTGTCCCAAACAAAGAGGCAGTTTCATAAAACAAATCATACAGATTTACGTATCTGACCTCTTCTAAATTCCAAATCAATTCTGCAAAGTAAAAGAGCTATTGCATTAACTCCATTTGCCCATGTGTTAGAGAGACCAGAATGGTGCTCTCCAGAGAAAGCAGTGTGTTAAAGCCAAAGGACAAGGTATGGAATTCATTCTGGTGCAGAATATCTGGTTAAGAGCTAATGTAATTTCACTGGTTTTTCTTTACATACTGTACATTTCACTCAGAACATCTATAAAAAAAGAACGGCCTCCTCTGAAGATACACAATGTGCCAGCAAAAGAATTTCCTGAGCTATTATGCAGGCTGAAACACTTTTCCATGAAGCAGAATCATCTATGTGGGGTTTTGCTTTGAACTCTGTCACTGCTCTGTAGTTCCTCAAAGCTATTCTCCTGATCAGATCCACTGAGTGGCAAATGCTCCTTAAATCCCCTTGTTGGCAAACACATTGTAACAAGGGCACCGCATTTTCTGTGTTTAGCTAAATCATTCAATTTTATAAAATAAAATTAGCACAAATGGCTAGTTAAAAAGCATCCAATTAAAATCTACTGAGAAAAATACTTCTATAAAGAAGGATATTTCAGTTTTTTAACAAATCTAGAGCTGTGAAAAGAGTCTGTTTCACAGGTAATTTCAGAATTTGGTGGGTTTTGTATTTGGAAGAAAAATCCCCAGATATATTAAAATTCATCATGCATCAAATTCCAAAAAATTGCAATCTGGAAAAGCAAAAAATTTCCTTTGATAATTTCCAAACATCTTCACAGCGTGTGAAGAACTCTCTAACTCCTAACGTGCTAGTACAGCCAAGACTTCCAGGTCTCTGACTACTTTTCATTATATAGTTTAGATTGAAGTGCAGCTAACTCCCTGCACACCTTGGGAATTCCAAGGGAACATCAATGCTTCCAAGCCAGCCTGAATGGCCTCTAGTGACTTGACTCTCTGTTGGTCATAGACACAGGTCACTGAAGAGCAAGGACTCTGAAATTCTGTTGATCCAGCAGGTTCCACCAGACTGCCAGAGAGTCAAGAGGGCAGGATGGACAGGAAATCAAAGCTCTTTTTGTTGTTCACTGAGATTGAATCACCTCTGCTAATTTTTTTTCATGCTTTGCAATTCAGAATTATCTTTTTAATCCTCTTTTCTTACTTGCACAAAAAGCAGCATCTAGGTGATGGTCATATAAAGAAAAAAGCACCAAAGTTTAGTGAGATCAGATATGCTTTAAATAAACCATATTACTCTTGGATCTGGAAATATACTACCAAAACTGAAGTTTGTTTGGAACAGAAATCTTGATTTCTTGTTTGTCTTGCATTCTGGTATGAAGCAGTTAAAATAATAATGTTCACAAAAGAATGACTTTGCAGATGTTGCATTTGCAGCAGCAAATGTGGGCCATGCCAGGAAGAATTAGAATAACCGGGGCTGTGTGCTTCAGTCTAATAGTGTGCCCTGCACAACACAAAATCCTGTGCCACTGGAGAGGCTGTTATTTTGCCAGTGAGGTTTCTCGACTCAAAGAATATCTATGTCAGAACATTCTTAAACCTATACGTGATTTTTAAAGTTCAATCCTTCACAATGCAGGCACCAAACCCAGGACTACAACACAGAACTGTACTGTAATGTATAAGAATACACGTTAGGAAATTACTCCCGGTCTGGCTGCCATACCAATATCAATGCAGCAAAAAGTGTATGGTAGAACAGAAGGTTTTGTGCTAGAGAACAGATAAGTGACATGGATTGAAATTATGGTAAATTTAAATTGATGGCCTAATTAGTATTATCTCTTTTTGTGTTCTCTGTAAGAAATATTATCCAGGAGGAACTCATTTTGCATTAATGTTGATATAAAGTGTAATTCTGTAGCATTTTCATTGTAATCTGGCATTAATTAATGCATCATTATTCCAAAGTGTTAATTAAATTATTACAGAAAGGGACATCTGACCCAGTTCAGAAAGAAAGAAAAAAAAGTATTGTGCATGAGAATTAGACTTTCAGAGTTCTGAAATGACTTGTGAGTTCCCACAACAATGGTAGATGCACAGAAACAAGCAGAAATAAAAGCATGATATATGGCTCATAAACCACACAAGGACATCAACATTAGCTCACTCGTGATGGGGTCTGATGACAGCATCCGAACCTCAAAGACAGGTGGTCATCAGAAATCTGAAATGGGTCATTTCTAACAGGGTAAATTGAATAAACTGTAAACCCACTATCAAAAATTACTCACAAGGAATTCAGGGAATTGTATAGAGGTATGAAAGTATTCACAACTTCTGCAGGGTCTACTACATACCCTGCTCTTGGGCAGCAATACCATTGCTACACATTCCCTGGGAGTGTCAGGGCAGTATCGGGATTAATTGCAAACAATCCTGCACTCCTTAGTGTTGATTGTCTTGACCTTCTGCCTGCAGCCCTAAGTGGCTTCACTGAAATCTCAAATCAGCATTTCACTTGTTGTCACTATCAGCTGGGTGGTAGCTGTTTTCACGTGCAGGGAGAAGAAAACTCAATCCTGTATCAAAGAATGTACAGCCTGATCCAGCGCCCAGTGAAAGCTACTGTGAAAGCCTAACTAACTCCTGACTTAGAGAGAATTGGCATTTAAGCCTGTGCCTGAGAATAGCACAGGCAGACCTCTGAGGGAATGCCATTGGCAGCAAGTGGGGCTCCCTGAAAGGGGCCACACAAGCTCTGTGGAACTGGGGTCTCTCTGAATTATTAAACTTGATTAATAATTCAAGAAAACAATAGTCCAGAGCACGAAGCAAATTCTACGCAATGTGACCTACCTACCAGAGCCAGAGTTGCACAAGATACCTCCAGGGTGTGGGTTCCATAAGGCTCAGTGTCTACACGATTCAACAACACTGCCTCTTTCAACAATTATCACTTTCTTTTGTTACATTTGGGCTTGCATTGAAAGATCTTTAAAATGTGAAAGTTAAATGAGGCTCTTATAAAGAAGTGGTTTGGGTGCAGTATATTAAAGGAAAACTTCAAAGAAGCTCAAGATACCTTTCAAGCTAAGGTACAAAAATTTAAACAAGAACAAAAGCCTCTCTTGTATTTTGAAGCATTAATTGTTTCACTTCTGTTGATGTAAAGTGAAAGGAGAAGCTTTTAGTTAAAAGCACATAGTATCAACCAACATGGAATGTTCCAAAGTCTCATGGAATAATTTTAGCTTTGATATAATGGCACAGGTGAATCTCAAATTATAATGCTTTCTGTAACATATGCAATAATTTTTTGTAGCTGAATCCATTAGACAAACATTAGTGCTTGAAGAGATTATTGGCATAAATCAGTTTCACCTTTTATATTTATAAGATATTTCATATTTATAAGGTATTCCATAACTTTGTGAGTGGTGTTTGTCACGTAACTTTGTGAGGTTTTTTTTATATTTCTTAGCTTTGTGAGTAAAATTTTATATACCATCAGCCTGGTTATCAAAAGATAAAACACATGACATTGCACTGTTAGCTCTTTTGTCCATCTGTCAGTTCCCCTCCTCTAAGGAGGGGGCAAAATTGTAGAAACCACAGGGATATAAAGTCTGCCACAAGTTCATGCAAACTGGCACCTGGGTAGTAAAAAAAGAGACAGATCGGTGCTTTCATGGAAGAAAGGTTTCAATGGAGAATTTAAAAGTTCTGTGGACTATCGGCCTCTCAAGTGGCCAGTCTGTGAGGAGCTCAGTGCCAACCACAACACGTTAGCTTGCCCATGTGTAATTAGTCAAGGTTACTGTGGAGGGATTTATGAGACACGTGAAGTAATTATAAGTCTCAAGCACAAGCACATCATGGAATACACTCAGAGAGGAACAGTAAGTTATTTTGGTGCAGAGGCATAGGTAATTGGGATACAATGTGCAAAAATCACATTTATAGGTTTTGCTGATCATGAGCGACCTGTTTTGGCATAATTTGAGCACGCTTGTAGACATGCTCAGTAGAAAAAAAATATTATGTACTGAGATACTTGATACTTTCTGCATTATCAATAAAATATATAAACTAGTAATTTTAATCTATAATGCCTCTAACTCTGGTCCATATAAGACAACTGTGACAGAAAAAAGAGAGTATCTTTTTCTTGATAGTTTTGGTTTGCATCATGACAAGAGTATTCTTACTTAAGACAGTACCGAGGCTGGTGGAGACACAGAATGATTAATTTATAGGTTTTCTCAAAGGTAGATACTGGTTACTTACACTAGGAAAAATGCTCCCAATTTTCAAAAACACGATTTTTTTTTTTAAGAGTAAACTTCAATTGGATTTGTGTGCACTAAGAATGTTTGAAAATAAGATCCAGAGTCTCTCCCTCAAGAGTCATAACACATGACACGGACTGAATGCTGTGTTTCAGTGCTTCTCTCTTACATGGTATGGGTTGTCAGACAGTGGAAGTTATGTGCCTAACAAATCCAGGAGAATAAGTTATAACTTTAAAAAAATCAATGAATATAAATAAATACAACTAAATTACCAATCTCTGCTCTTTCCAGCTAGACAGCACAGATGTTCTAGTTCCTAGAATAGAGCTGCATGACTTTTGAATTTTAGATTGAGCTGATTATGGTACAAAAATGCTTCACTCATATGGCAACATCAAAAGTTTGTTGCTCTGCTCAAGATTACTAACTTACAGTATTATTATAAACACTACTGCCCTGTATGTTGTTTATTTTTACAGTGAGCACTGCTAAAAACGCAGGCTTTAGTGAATATATGTATACATATATAGAGATATATGAGTTATTTTACCACTCAGCTTTTCCTGACAGATGTTTGAGTGGTCAGCCAAAGCTCTAGAGATATACAAGGCTCATCTACAAGTATGCAAAAAATTAATTAAAAAAATGTCTTATTACTGTGGCTTTTGATGATTCTTTAACAAAGTGACAGGTATTTTCATATTTGCTGAGTACTTATGGATAATATATTAAGTGTTGATCAGTCAATATAATGATCCATTTGATCCAGAAATAACAACAATAGAAGTTATGCATAACTTCTAATAAAATTACGATCCCAACAGAATTTGAATTCCTTACTTTTGAAATATAAGGCAGACAGCTCCTTTCACTAACATGGATTTGAACTTGCAGAAGGTAAATTTTCAGAGAGGCCCTTGTTACTTTCATGCTGCAATACAATTTTATTAAGAATTACTGGGAAAAATTAATAAGCACTTCAGAGCTCAGAGTCCTGAGGTACACCATGGCTTAGACCTTGGCACAAACTTGGGAACATGCCCTGCTTGGAGTATGTATTCTTTCAGTTTAAATTTTATTAATGTTGTGGGCAAGTTTAAAAGCTCAGCCCATGTCACAATGACAACATCTGAAAAACCTCAGAACCTGCCAAATGGCCTGAGTTTGTCAGTGTGCAGTGGGTATGTTCCTTCTCCGGATGTTCAGTGCTAATGAATGAGTTACTGGAAATGCACATTCCAGTACTGTGCTCCTAGCATCCTAATACAGTGATTTCCTTTCAGGAGGAGTTAAGAATTGCCATGTTTCTCTGTATGGTGAACAAACACAAAATCATCACGCAGCGGAGACCCAGTAAGCACAAGAATAATCTCTATTTCAGGTCAAACTCTGTGCATCGAATTTACTTCCCAAGTACCCAAAGTTGTAGCTCAGAGACGAAGCTGACCCTTTCATTTCTTTCCAGTCTCATTTTTTTCTAACTTGAACTCACAAATCTTCTAGCTTCTACAATGAAACTTTTAGATTGAGCTGGTATTATTACAGAAATGCCTGATTATCAACCATGTTAATCCCAGCAGGGTGTGCCAGGTTTATCTTCTGTCATAGAACACTGTAAAGCAATATATAGATCCTGGAGCTAAATTTAAATGAGTTCTCTTAAATTCTGGAGGGAATCCAGCCCTGTAAGTATACAGCCCCATGCTGCTGTAGCTATATTGCTTTCTGCAGCACAGTGCAGTGTAGATGTGCCCATCCATTCCCTCTGTGACCATTATGATGTCACGATGTTCAGGAGGAGAAATGGAATTAGCTACAGGAATATCACAGCAGGAAAAAAAAAAAAGGTGTTAGAAATATAAGAATACTCCAGACACAGCTACACTTAGTTTCAGGAGACTGAACAGCTCAAATTAGGTTTCCTTGTTTTGGTCTTTTTTCTCTCCCTCACTTTGTTCTATTGGGGAGCAGACGCTCAGCAGAGGATTATCTCCTAATTCCTTTCAAATTCTTAATTTGAAAGTGCCTCCTTGTAATCCTGGCCAAACTCTCATCTTCTCATCAAGCAGTTTCCTGGTTCAGATTAGAGAAAGTAAATATTCAAAAACTGTAAGCCACTGCCTGTTATCAAGATTGTCAAAACCTGTGAACTGGTGCTGTTCTTCAGATCTAAGGCCAGAACAGCTGATTTAACTCTGAACTAGCCCTTTTGCAGAAATAGACAGGCAGTGTTTACAAATATAACATAGACAACATCCAGATTCTAAAGAAAACATCAAAAAGATCAAGCAACAGATCTGGCAAAATCCAGTAATTTTGCTTTAGAAGCAAATCAGAAGATTGCTCAGGAATATCTCCTGCTCAAAGGCAGTTTTCTACTTCTAAGCAAGAGAGTTTGAATACTTCCACAAGGTGTAAGCAGAACAGAACTGCAAACAAGTCATTATCTAAACCAAGATTATTTATTCTGCTTAACTGAATGCCAAAGATGAGTATGCAGGATTTAGGGTTTTTCCTCTACAGTGAATCCAGGGTTTTTTCTCCCTCACCATTCAGTACTCTTGCAAACGTTCAGGAGTATAAAACCCGTCTCTTTCTCTGCTCTTTGTTATTTTGTCCTTGTTCAGTTCAAAAACATGGCAACTGTTTCTTTTGGCCTCTGCGAATTATATGCCCAAGCGAGATGATGGGAATACAAACACCAGCTGAAGAATACATGAGTGTAACTGGTGCGGATGTGGGTGCAGGAGATGCCAAATGTACTACAGAAGAGCAGCTGCCAGAGGTAAGCATACAAAATGTGGCTCCTACACAAAAGAATGAGATTTTCAGAGGATCTGGTGGAAAGCCCGACAAGTACATTTTGTTGCTGCTAAAAGAATTTATTTCTGCTGAAACCTATAACTTCTGGGTTAATAAAGTGAACTTTGATGGGACTAGAGGGAAATATGGGCTTCCCAGGAAAGTTAGGACAAACTTAGATGCATTTCTAGAACACAGATTTATGGAAGTGATTGAAGCTGATAAGATCAAAACCAAAGTCAACACTTTCTTTTGCTTTCCTATCACACGCTAAATAGATCTCTGCCACAGCTGGCCTGCTACGAATAAAACTAATGATGCCTGTAAACAATAAATTTCACAGAATCATCAAGCTCATACAATTAGTACCCATGCATGTTGTTTTGCTTTGAATTTTAAGGAATTTTACAGAACTTGTTATTATGTTACAGCTAACTGACTATGGAAATAGCCAATGGCTTGCCAGGATTGACTGCTAAACCGCAAGCAAAAAAAGAAAAAAATCAAGGAAATCAGGGGGAAAATGACTCAGAATCTGAGTTAGTCTGATCAGGTTTGTACCTTGGTAAAGGTCACCAGAACCAGTAAAAAAGAAGTATCTGGAAGAGACTGACTGTGTTACTAGTTGTAAAACGTATGCATGTACCCACTATACATTTATACTATTAAAATTTATACTATTAAAACTAGTGCATTCTTTATTCCTTCTTGCTTATTAATGAACTACATAAAGATACTCAAGAAGTAAGCATGTGTCATGTTCTTGTTAGAGGAATAGCCAATACATTGCTGGAAACTTGAGCAAATGAAAACCAAGCATTTGGCAGAGCATGTTAGAGGAGCACAGTCTTCTTCTGTTGGGAAGGGGAAGCTTTCTACATGCATCAGATGCCTTTTGCAGAGGCACTGAAGGCCAGCCAAATGGACTTTCTCTTGACACACGTGCAGAGGAGGCTATTAAAAACACCAAATACCTGCTAAGCAGGGATGTGGCAGGTATAAATCAGGTTGTATGACAGGCCACATCTCCATTTTTGTCATGTGATGGGCATATTTCCTTACATTCCCCAGGGAGGGTGATAACAGCTCTGAGGAAACATGCAGGGCATGGGCTGAATGAATTGTTCTGATGAGACAGATTCAACCTGTGGGCTTGAGGTCAAGCTAGAAAAGGCAGGTCTAGGATTAGCATATACTCCGTTTCTCATAAATTTAAACCACAGGTTAGTTTAAGAAATCTAGGCAGGAAGCCTAAATTTCTACCACCCTCTGTTTCTAATTTAAATGTTGAGATGCCCCCCTCTGGTTTTTTTTTTTTTTTATAAGCTCCACAGCTTCCCTGATCCTTTTTCCCCCTCTTTTATTTTACACAGGAATTGTTACAGTCCAGATCTAATTTATAACTACTCCAGGCTTCTTTTTCGACATCTTATTTTTCTATATCTTTTCTAACTCAATGCTACCTCTGCAGGTACATTATTCAAATATTTGAAAGTTAGACTATGGTACATATGGCTTTAAAACTACAAAAGGTAAATAAAATTACTTCACTAGGTTTTTATTGTGTATGTATATTCATGAGCCTTCGTGTGTGTGTGTGTGTGTGTACACATGTGTGTGTGTGTGTGTGTGTGTGTATAAATATAAGAACTCTTTGGTGGTACCAGATACATTAACTTTTCAAAAATATCCATTGAAAAAGGTATTTTTCATATTTCTAGTTCACCCATTCAGTATAAATCAAACATCACACACATAATTAACAATCTTGAAATGTTTCAAAATTAATTGACTAGAGTTCCTAAAAATTAACACTACAACTGAATACTACACATTGATGTATTTCCTGAGGACTTGCTTTTCAAGGATCTTGCCAGAAATGTGAACAATTTGCAAAATTAGTACAGTGTTTCAGATATTATGGAATTACTACATTTAGATTGCATCTGTAACTTAACTCTTTTAGGTTAACTTGCAAAGTCTTCTGAAGGAACTATCTCCAGGTATCCATTAAATTCTCATTAAGGAAAGAATCCTAGTAACTTTCATGGGTAAAAAATCTTTGTCAAACCAAAGTGTATTTTTAGTCTTGGAGTTATTTCAGTCCATGAAAATTTTGCATTTCCAAAACAAAGCACTGGAAATTTCTAGAATCAATTCAAGACTGCCTTTCTGTAATTCAACATTTACTATGCACTGTTAATAAATTATTTAGAATTATTTTTGTTTTTCAATATGTGTATTTCAACCCTCTATGGATCTATTATTAGTTTTGCATTCTTAGCTCTGAGCTAAAACAGGCCATGTAACTTTATTATACACGAGGATTGGCTTTCCCAAGGACCTACCTGCTTTGCAAGTTTTACTGGGACAGGTTTTAAAAAAATCTAAACCAGGGAGATATAATATTTTAAGATTAAATCATCACACCTACTTATTTCTAAGATACTCACTATGAGCAGTATTGAAAAATGTGCATGCTTCTATTCTGAAGAAAACTTGCCTGGCCCAAAAAACATAATTCAGTTTTCATCCATGCCCTAATTTAAAGGTTTCTTATCTTCTAAACAACATGGTTACACAGCAAATTGAAAGACCATTCAAATTCAGAAGAATCCTCCCC
>VWZG01004051.1:29015-103628 GCA_013396735.1 Grallaria varia | reverse complement strand
ACTTATTTGGAAAAAACCCCCATGTTTATCTCTTATTTGTTTTACTGGTACTAGTCAAGCATGACTCTGATGACACACAAGATACACTGAGCAAACCTCTGTCTTCCCCTGTGACTCCTCAGTTCTCCATTTCACAAAAAAATTAAGATGAGCATCTGAATTTCACAGGTTGGTTAGACTGTATTCGCTCATAGTACTTTTTAACAAACTTTACTGCAAATTCCATTGAATCAAGCATATTGTGCCTTAAGTCAAGGATACATGTAATTCATTTTGTAAACCATCTATATAAGTAAATGTCAACTGGAACTATCTGAATTTCAGGTCTGAGTTAAATCTTATATATTTAGAACCACAGTATGTGAGTAACACAGTAGGATCTTGTTTATTGAGACACACAGTCGAACCTAAGGAACTGATATTACAGTGGAAAGTAATCTAAATTGCTTTCACAGAATTTCTGCTACTTTCAAGTAATAAAAATGTTACACTCCACACTCTAAATAAAATCTTAGTTGCTATCGACAGTTTCTATGAGATTCAGTCAGAACTACCAAGCTGTGAAAATAAGGCCTGACTTCTGTTGTTTTTGTTGATACATTTGGCATCCAATCATGAAAAACAATGTCCATGTCACTAAAATGGCCTCCAGGCATTCAGTATATCTACATCGAGGTTAAACATCTATGTGAAGATGTGACAGCACACCTTATAAAAGATATTATTGAGTAATATAGACTTTCTGTAATAACCAAACAGTAAAGAATATAGCTTTTTAAAGGTCTCCCCATGGCTGATCTCATGACTCAAAGATGAGAGACTGTGCTGCAAGCTAAGTAATAAAATCTGGTGGATACTGTGGGCTAGCTTGTGACAAATCATATCAAAGTATTATTAAAGAAGGAACTTGAGACCCAAGACTATTATTGATTCTTGACAGAATTTCTTATAAATAAATGTTGCAATCTGATCCTGGACTCCCAAGGCCCTGGTAGAATTCTGACTATTATAGGGCAGGTTGCAAAACAGTAACATTATTATTAGCGAGAGTTGAAAGAAGCATATTCAGTATCACACAGGAAGCATGGCCTAAAAAGACCAGTAAGTAACTGTTTTTCAGAGGCCTCATACACCTACAGAAGTAGATTACTGTTTAAAATGGCAAAATGATTTCCCAGCTTCTAACAGGGCTGTGAACGTGTTAGTGGAATGAGTCTGTGACCCTTTAGAGCGCTAAGGACACACCTCCATTAGTGTCCATATTCCTGCACTGAAGAGCCTGATACAGTCAACTGAAATGACAGGGTGATAAATATAAAACCACTATCATCAATAAGACTGGAATGTAAAAGCACTTAGTTTCAGGCTAAGTAACTCACAGAAAGTTTGGTTTCAAGAACCAATGCATCATCCATCACTACTCTACCTTCTGTTGACAAAGTAATTGTAAGATATCTAGAATGGAGGTTCAATATGAAATGACACTTTTGAAAGGAGGAATTGTGTGCTGCACTTACTCATTAAATGTATTTTCCTGCACTAAAGATGTTTCCTTTTTTAGTTTATGTATGAATAACTTTAGTTGAAGTTCCCTTGACACACTGACTTTGCTTTGAATAGCACCTATGTTCATTAACATAAAACCTGAAAGAAAATAATTTTAATGCAGCTTTTTTAACACTTCAAAAGCCTTTAACAAATTGATCGAGCACAATTATGTATTCTAAAGGGAATTGTAAAGAGATCACACAAGGTTGAAAAGTTCTGGTTAATAAAAAGGAAAAAACCCTAAGTAAAAACAGGCACTCTGTGTGGAACTTTGATGCACAGTGCAAGAAAGTAATAAAATTATATGCAAAAACCCCCTTAACATCTCCCTTTTTCAACACACACACACACGCAATTATTGTCTGTATTATTTAGGGCATAGAAAATACCACAGAAATACCATAGAAAAAAGGTGTGGAGGTCAAGATAGTCAGAAAATAGAGAGAACCTAAATTACTGGTCCACTTACTACTGAGACTAGTGAGTCAAGGCAAACCTGAAAAACTACTTATCAAGGATATAACGTCAGTTTATAAATATGGCTAGCTCCTTTTGGGTAGGAATAGATCTCATAATCATGGCATTCTTCTTTTAGCTAAGGGTATGTTATTATTGGCATTATTTTAAAACACTGTATGATAACAACATTCTTTCAAAAACCTTATAAAGTAAAACAATCACCCATTACAGCTAAATGGATCAGCTGTTAGCAAATGGGAAATAGATTCCAATCTGCAGAAAGCAGTCTTTTCCCCCTTACATTTTTGGGTGTAAATTTTTATCTGAATATTTTAAAATAATGTTTTAGATGACGTTTTTGTCGTTACAGAGTACTGAAATACAGCCACATTGGCTATACTCTACATAAAAAAGCAGAATAAAACTAGCAGTAGACGGAAAGTACAGGCCCTACGGCTTCAAGCTCTAAAGCCCTCCACTTCACTCCATATTGAACACTCATGCAACCACAGATAATCCTTATTTGCATTAAGTATGTTCTCAGAAGTTTTCTTCAGGAAGATGCTATAGGAAGACCTTCCTTTGAGCACCCTTTCTAACCCAACACCCTATCAGCAATGTTGAGAGCAGATATAAAATTGCAGAGACTCAGAACTGGCTGCATGGGGAAACAAACTGTGAGGAGAGAGAAATGAAAAAGAAGGCAGCAATAGACTTTGGCAATTACAGGCTGCATGAACCTAAAACCCGTTCTCTCCAGTGAGCCTCTTTGTGCTACTGAGAAAATTCTACAGATGGATCTAGCATACACTCAGGGATTTGTAGTAGTATGAGACAGAGGGAAGCCTTCTGATGGGGAGTAGGGAATGTCCTTCCTGAATAGCCCACGGAACTCTGCCAAGGACATCTGCTGTTCTTGATAAAACTGAAAGCATGGCAGCAAGAATAGGCAGACGCCAAAGAAGCAGAGGAGGCAGCACTGCAGGGAGTAAGGGCATTCAGTGGCTGGGCCTCAGCTCTCTGCTGGCCAGCACTCCCAGCGGGAGGCAAAGGAGACCAGGATGGACCCCGAGAATGTTGTCCTGCTGGCTGTAGGATGACATTAAGCAGCTACTAGGAAAGTTACTGTTAGAAAGAAACTTGGATTGCTGGGTATGTTGCTTGTTTCTAACACTGCTGTTTGGACAATTCTCTATTTTCCTTCAAATTTTTCCTGTTGCACACACAGGATGAAGGTTTCCAAAGGGAAAATAACAACTTCCCTTCAACGTTTACTGAATCCAGGCTTCAGAGTTAGGCTTGACCGAATGACTTAGTTTTAAGAGGGCTGCTTTGACCTGGCTATTTGTTGCACCTGGTGAGAACACTGGGCACAAGGGATACATGACTGATGCTTTGCAATAAAATACCTATTACTTGGCGTGAGATCACTATTATAATTTTTAAACAAGATTTGCATTTTGCTGCAGATAGGGTGAGTCTGGGAGTAGGAAGATGATGGTGTCAACAGCACAAGTGCAGAACAAGACCCAGCACAGGGAGGGCAATCAGGGCAATCTTTATAGCAATCTCCTATTGCTGAAGGAGTAAGAATGTGGAACTTGCAAACCCGCAGCCTAAGCACACTTCCTCCCCCTTCCCAAAACATCTCTTAGAAAGAAAGGTAGAAAGAGAAACTTAGAATCTAATTTCAAATGCCTACTGCCCTATCTAGACTCTTGGATGCAGCAAGATAGGACTACAGACTGAATGAAGAAATGCTGCTAAATTTAGTTTTTCAATAATTCAGAGCTGTTGACTCAACACTAAAAATATCTTTATAATATTTTACTTAGGAAAAAAATCAAGTTTCATTGTACAAAGTTCATATAAAATAAGTAGGATTAGAAATATATCATACCTCAAAAATCTTAAAAGTCTATGAGTTTATATTGACTAAATAGGAAATTAAAAATGGAAAAACCCCCAACGATATTGGCAGCAACGAACCAACATTACTGTGGGTCAAATTGTTTTCCACATATGCACAGCACAGAAACTCCTGCTCTCATAGTTCTGTTATGATGTATAAGATGATGGAGGAATAAAATACCATTCAGTAAAATGAGGATGACAAAATCTGACAAAGGATGGATGTTAGAAGCACAGATAAGTTCCAGCAAAGTATCGAACTGAGTACATGTTTTGTTTATCCATCAAATGACCCTACAAGATGGAGGATTATTTTGTTAGGCTCCAGTGTGCTTTTCTGGATAGGCTGGAAAGGATGTTTATATTTTTGAAACTCAGTGATCTCTGTAGGAGCATCATTAAAACAAAAACCCAAACCAAACCCTGATTAGTGCCAAGCAATCTTCAGAGATGATAAAATGGGTATGATTGAAGTGGAGATTTGAAAAAACAAATCTGTGTGTCGATAAATATAGTGATCAGGACGAGCAAGAGGTGTCAGACAGAAAAACCTGATGCAACGTTTGTTCTTGCCAGCCCACCGAAAGGAACGCCTAGGAGAGCTTGTTGAAAAATTGTTAGGGAAATTTGCAGAGCACTACAGATTGATATGGTTGCTGTCTTCAGGGGTGTATCACTTCTGTGGACAACAAGTAACAACACAAGAATCCTACACTGAACACTTCTATAGCAAGGTAGGCTACTTGTATCTCCATTGATGCAAGATCACAAATACTGCATCTTCTCTACCATGTTATCCTCTCATGGTATCAGTTTTGTGAGTGATGAAGCCAGTTTAGGAGGTTCCTGGCCTTTCCCATACATACTCCTTCTGCCTCTGCCCACTCTTACATGCATACACTCTCATGTTTAGACTGGCAGCTGTTTGGAAGGGGAGGGGATGGTCTATAAAAGAGACAGCAACATGGCTTGGATTAAAACCTTCTCTCCCTCACTATCTTCTTCTCCCAAGGCTTACAGCTTCCTTACAGACAGAGGTGTGGGAATAACGAAAAGGGCAAAAAAAGCAGCAAATGGCACAGACAAGGAATATCACATTCAAACTACATTCCTAAAGAAAACAACTTGCAGTCACAGTCTCATCCTGTGAGTACAGGCCGCAGTATAGAATTAGGAAGCATCACCACACTTTTAATCACAGTTTACTTTAATTAAGCACACGGTACTAATGTATTCAGATACTAAATGCCAGTCTAAACAACACAATAGCAAGTAATGGCATTCAGGCTATCTCTGGGAAGGTCTGCATTGGTATCTAAAAAGCATAGCTACCTTTGTCATGCTTTCCTCATTCCTGTGGAAAGTGCTGCAGAAATGGTACAGACACAGCCAAGCTCAGACTTAATTCCTTCCCTACTTAAGGCTACTAAGTAAGTAAAGACAACACCTAAAAAGTTGAAACACAGATAAGAAAACGTCATGTTGCCAAATTAGGGTGGGAAAAGTTGCTGGATTATAAAGAATGAGGAAATAAGAATATTTCACAACATACATCAAGACATGAAATGTAGGAATAGTCTCAGCAAGAACAGGGAAAATGAAAGGACTGAAAATTAGCTGTTCTGTGGGGAAGTGAGGAGGAAGAGCTGGATATCAAATTTATAGGTCCTCTGAGCTCTTGAATGAGGAATTTGGAGAAGGTAAAATGTCACCATCAGTCTCGGCTGACTTGCTATTCTATTGCCAGATGGGACCATTATCATATGATTGAATTATAATCATGTCAAAACTCTACTTGGATCCAGGAATAAGCTTTCAGGAAAACCCTGAGTCAACGTAGAGCTTTCCTGCCTTAGAGATCTGTAGAACACATGATCTGAAGTGAGATTTAAATGTCTTTGACTCTCAGAAACATGTTTGTATGAGCATTTGTTACTCTTTATAATGCCTGTGTGGTTTATCTCTATATTTTCCTTCTCTTTGTTTCTTTTTAATACACAAGACAGTTATCTAAAATGAATAGATTAGTTTAATAGTTTAACTATTAAATGAAATTTAACTATTTTAACTAATACCTTAAAATTGATTTGTTTTACTCACTTGCAATTCCTGGCAAAGGGAAGACAAGAGGGGATTCAATTTGGGATTATCTGGAACAAATAAAAAGTAAAATGCTCAGCGAAGCAAAAACTCAAATGTCTGGTTTAGACCACATGCAAACTTTAGCTAGCATTTCAGCACTAAAGGCTTACTTTGTCTTGTCTCAGGAAACAGATTTTCTTAAAAAAGAAAGTTATTTCAAATAGCAGTGAAATCTGATGTAAAAAATTGCACAGTTCTTGACAAACTACTCTTGAAAAAGTAAGCCTGCAGAATCTGTAGTTATCATAAAATTGGAACTTTTCAATTGTGAATAAAAAGATTAAAGGAGATGATGCTGAAGTATACCTTCTGAGATCATTCATTCGCTTCTTCACAGTGTTTCAGAAGCTGAGGAGGCAGTCACAGAAACTGCATTTATTCCAAGAAAAATCTTTGAAACAATGACTATGGTGGTAATTTTCAGCTGGACACAAGTCAATTTACTGCTGCTGGCATGTCTCTCTCTTTGAAGGATCAGAAGTCAGACTCCTCACTTACAAAGCAATTAGATCACCCAATCAGGAATAGTGCAACTTTAATTTCAAATTTTAGGAGAAGAAGGATAATTCTAACAGAATATCTCAGAAACTGGCATTTGTCTTCACAACTCTTCTACATTCATTGCTACCATAATTTATGAAGGTAGGTTTGCAGCATCAAGAATCTGTGAGTTAGCTCTCCATTTCACACATATAACCACTGCAACTGGATAATTATTCCCTCTTCCTTTTTTTTTTTTTTGAGTATTAACAAATGTGGTTTTGCAAATATTGCATCATTCTCATGTACTTTCCCTAAAAGGGATGCCTGAAGATGGTCATGAACCACCCAGCACAGTATCCCATTCCTGCTTCCAGATGTATTTAGTATGGACAGCACTGTATCATGTTGTTGCAAAAAGGCCTGATACAGCATTCTGCCTGAAAAGCACTTTCTTAGCATCTCACAGTTTGTTATTGTCTAATCTAAAATATTTTAGCATTTATTTTGAACATAAGTACTCCTGTATTTTCAAGCTGTATGCACTTACATCTTCAGTGTATAAATCACAGGCGGTGTAGAAAACTGAGCATATTCTCATTAAGGGAAAGTTCAGCTACAAATAAGTTAACTCAGTAAAAACACTTTTAGCTGCTAATGCCTTATAATCATAAAGAATAAGGAAAGAATTCTCTTCAGATGGGATTACCAAGACGAGATTTACAGAAGGATACCTAACTCCCCTAGACATTACAGCCTACAACAAGAGATACAGGCTTAAAGTCTGTTTCATTTACAGATAAAAGCAGACGAGGCTGGATGTAGCTTTCATTTCCAGAAGAGCTTTGTTGTGGTTACTTCGCTGACTAGAAACTGTGATTCTCTGCAACATTTAGCCCTTGAGAAAAAGAAGCAGGAGACAAACCATGTGAGGAGTGGTAGGGAATAGCAAAAGATTGAACAATTCTTCGAGCTTGAACGTTTTACTATATTTTCATCTCTGTTTGGCCAGGTGGTAGTTGAAACACATTAAATGAAAAGCTACGTGGGAGCGTAACACTATGCTGCTGTTACTCTGTGTGCAACACTTCTTATCTCTTTAGGAACTTACTCCAGATGTTTCAGGAGAGGAATATAAAACAATTATCTTGGTCATGTTTTAAGATAAGCTCTCAGCAGGTCTGGAAAATGTTTTAATCTGGCCTTCCAGCTCCTTCAGCAAATTCCCTCTAACATTAATTTTCTAAAACTGTTTATGCCTCATTTTATTTTCTCTTCTATTTGATGTGTACAGGAAATTCAGCAAACATGATAATAAAAAACACATCAATATTTAGTGGCAAACACTTTTTAGTGTTTTACTTCAGCAAAATGCAGCAGTAGACCACTGGAACTCTTGTATATAATTAAGGAAAAGGTTATGATTTTAATTTGCTACTTTCTCCTGATATATACATTATAAATTGAAGTTTTACATAAAGAACATTTACTTTAAATCTCTACGGCAAAATACAAATTGAGCATCATTGGGGGGGGGCCCAGCTGGTCTGGGGTCTCTCTGGAGTGATTAGACTGTGCTAGGAACTTCTGCACAACGGCAGGGTGATATACACGGAAGGAAAGGCTGTGACACTAGAACGGAAATCCGGTCTCTAAAGTGATGAGACATGGTTTACCAACATGCGCGGTCTGTGTGTCCAATTAAGAATTATTTATGTACAGAGAGGCCAATAGGCCATGGACATGTGTCCATACAGAGGTCTATATAAGCCGTAGTTTCTGACATAATAAAGGGCTTTCTGGTTCCTGTTTGTGAAGAAGATGTGTCGCTTTCCTGACCTATCCTGACTGCACAGCGCCACATCATCAATACAACATCAATAATTTATCAGCCTGTAGGTAGGATTCTTCTTGGTAAGTCAGGGATAGGGGGAAACACTAAATCTCCAGAGATCCTTTAGAGAAGTGAAAAGAAATTAAATCAGCTCTTTTAGTTTTCCTGCAGAAACCAACAGAACCCACAGAGCATGGGTGAATCCAAATAAATGAGTAGTGAATCTACAAGACAGCACATATCATCTGCTCCTTACAGGGAGCTGTTGAAAGAAAAACATGTTCTTTAAAATGCAGTGCAGGGCACAGCAAGGCAAGGCAGGGCAGGGAAGGCAAGGCAAGGAGAAACAAAATGAGAATGTTGTATATCATTTCTAGCATATTCATAGGTTTTGCCTGTAATTCTCAGACCTCCAGGTTCATTCATTGATCACTTAATTAATACCTGACATCTCCTCCTACGCTGTTTGCCATGGACAACCTGTCCCTTTCAACACTGGTCAGCACACAGCACCAGGACTCTGGGTTATTTCTACCTTTTTTGATTTTGTTTATTCAGTTGTGCTGATAAACACACATTTGTGGTGTTAAACAGCTGCTATAAGCTCAGTATTGCCCCAAGATATACGATGCCACAAATCTTGCTGAATTGTCCTTCTTTTCTCCACTCTAGACCCTTTTCAGACATTTTTTCTAGCCGTCCTGATTTCATTATAGCAAATGTCATATCTCCTTTGGCTTACAAATTCCCAGTCACAGAACTCAGGCAGCTACTTTAATGTAATGTTAAATTTTTAAAAATACCTTCATGTTATACATCCATTCACTTTTTAAGAGTAATTTCAAAATACTGTTATGTCCTGACCAATTTTATTAGTACTTCTCCCCCATTTTCTATGATCAAAATTAACATCTGTACAAAGAATACACGCTCTCTTTTAGAGGATTACTTTTCATCTTGAATCATGCATAGAATATGCCTTCTAACTCTATCTAGTGTAAATAATGTGTAAAATAATCAAAGCATCATCATGAACTGACAGCAGAAGCCTTTTGATGAATAGGGTCTTATGTAGGATTATCATATGACATTTCCAAACTACATTATATTTGAGTTATATACTATTGCATTAAATTCTTCTACCATGCTGGATTTGTACATTTAGCAAGTTATCAGCATTCCCCTTTGTGGTCAAATTTATACAGCAATTGCAATCAAAAGCACCAGAAGCTCAACAGGAAAGCAGAGCAGAGGAAGGATATTCTACTAATGAAGAATCAGACCTTGTCTTCATTATGCTATGTTATTTATTCTGCTGTTTAGTCCTGACCATGTCATTGGGTTTGTTCAATACACTTGATACTAATACACTCCCTAGATGTTATATTTTACAGTACTGGATAATCTGAAAAAAAACAGTGGTGTAACTACGTATCAGTTAGGTCGCAAAAAATACCTTCTGTCCTGCATCCCCACACCACTACATGTCATTCGTAGTAGTCAAATTCTCTTTATCCTGCAGTTTCTCTGCAAATGACCTACAAAGCAGCATTTTCCCTAAAATTCAACACATACTGCGCATGATGCCTTCAGATTACACGTATTGCAGCAAAGTGATAGTCAACTGGGTGACAGCTATGCCTTCATTCCAATGTAGGCATATACCTTAAAAAGTGTATAGTTTAGCAGAAAGAGGCTTCTGTGCCAGAGCCCACATGAAGACTCACCTGGTCTTTGGCACATACAAAAAATTCAATTAATTGGGTTACTCAGTTTGCTTCAAGGATGAAGTGGCACCATCAGTACAGAAAATGACACTACAAAATAGCAGGAGAGGAGAGGAGAGGACAGGACAGGGAGGAACCGTTCTTGTCTTTAACGGCTAATAGATTGTCCCAGCTTTATGGATGGTGTAAGACTTCATCTGTCAGATCCAGTAAGCTACGTTAATCTACAGCTGCAAAAATAAAAAGGCCTATTTGCAACAGAGAAGTCTTCATAGAACAGGTCTAAAACACCCCCAAACACACACCCTCAATGGAGTGCTTTAGCACACTTTGCATTAACAGTGTCAGTAAGGTAAGAAGAGTAGTCCAAGAGTCAGCTAACAAATTTAAAAAAAAAATTACAAAAAGAAACTGAGAGAAAGTAAGAGGCCAAAAGATAGAAAAGTAGGACTGAAAGGAAGAAAATGCATAAGTAACAAAGAGTAGTGAGTAGAGAAAAGAGAGTGTGTTAGGACAGCAGGAGAGGGAGAAAAAAATTTTAAAAAAATCTGTGTTAATGAGCACTTTTCCCTTCATGGCCTCAGCTCTACCATCCTGTCTTGACTGACATATCCTAGCTCACAAAAAACCCCCAAACATATTTACCACTGGAATGCAGCAGTTTGCACCAAAACCCAGGATTTTAACAAACTGATTTCCCAAAGCATGAAACCATCCCAGGACTTCATCTTTGCAGAAGTTACTTGGTTTAAAGAGCAGAGAGGAGGAGAAGGAGGAATAATGGGGAAGGGGTGAGGAAGAGTGGAAGAGAGAGGGTGATGGCAAAGCCCGCATGCTGATAGAGACTAATGCAGGGCTCAGTAGTGTCCCCAAGGTTGGTGGTTGGTGCATAACCAAAAGTCAGCAAATGACGTTGCTGTGATCCAATTCACACTTTTTACCACAAAGCAGAGGTGCAGTGATATAGTTTCTTAGTCAATGAACTCCCGAAGCAAACAATCCTCTCACTAATTTAAAATAATTCAGAATTCTAACCTCTACTATGGTTCAAAATACATTGCTCTTTCACCCAAAATGTCATGCACATGCCTAATAAAAGAAACAGACTTGACCTTCTCTGCCCTGAACTCATGTCTACTCTGCATACAGAAAAAGAACATTTAAAAATAAATAAAATAAATATAAATCAATAGCTCTAAAATGGAATTACCTTCATTTACACTTTCTCTATCAAGGACTAAGTCTCTAGAGGTCCCTTCAAACCTCCTGCATTCTATGAACTAACTCAAAGAATCATGGTCACTGATGGAACTTAATTGGTTATCACAGTCTAAGACCTAATGGAAATAGTCAAGTATAAAATAATACAGTTCAATTGATATCAGAAAGAAATAGATTGCTTAAGAATTTAAAACACTTTAGCTGCTAACCCCCCTGTATGTTCTGCATTATATCCACCACATCCAGTGCTACCTGACAATCTACCAACTGTGTTAAATTCTACTCAAATTAATCCAGAACAGTGAAGAACATTTTTCAACATTCTGTTCTAGGAATTATTTCCTGTAGTCAGGTTTTGGGTGAGAAAATGTGGTACTAGGTTTCTTTCTTTTGTCAATAAATATAACCCATATAACGTCATACGCTGAAAACATGGCAAAAAGAAAGTCTCCGTTCTTAATGAATTTGAGTTGATGTAAGAATTTCCTGTTCAAATAAGTATAATCATGTCTCAGTTTGGAATACTTCAGTATCACAAGTGATAACAAAATAGTATTTGGATGAATACAGTAATGAAGAGGTTAAATCTGATTGTAATTAGATTTCAGTATGTGTGGTCATGTAGCTAATAGTAAATTTTCCTTGATTAACTGATCCTGTTTGTTAAGAGCTCCTATTAACATTAGCACACTCTATGTCGGCTGTAGAGACACACCATGGACCAGTGCAAGATTAATGAAGGCAGGTACGCATGCTGATTAGAATGTGGCAGTTTAATAAACTCTTCTAACATTAAATTATTTAATGCATTCATGCTCATGTAGGCTATTCGATGGTCAGCTTGACCACCTATGTGTTAATATTGGGAATTGAAATGCAGAGGATGGAAGAAATATAGCAGTGGATGAGGTAATTAGCTCTCATGTCTGATAAATGGGGCAATACCTATGTGTATACATGTTTTAGCACATCACAAATGGTGCTTTCATTAACTGGAATCTCTTGCTGAAAATTTTCTAAACGTCTAGTTTGATTTTCATCCCACAAACAATTCAGCTAACTACTGTAGCCAGAGTCTGTTTAATATTTGAAGTAAATTTAAAGTGAGCTATAGTGATAAAATACATTGTTAAAATACAACACAAAAATCATCATTGAAGCTTAGAAGCCATTTGAGTGTTCTTCCAGTACACTACTTTGAAACAAAGATGTAATAAACATTACTGAAAAGTTACACGCTGTGGGCTGATTCATGTTCTGTCATGTGTATTCCTCTCTCCAGTGTCACTAGCAAGTGGTTGCTAACTTTGCAGGAAACTTGCTGAAGTTTGAGGAAGATGTCAAGCCCAACAGTTGCTCTTTAAACCAGTACCAGCATAATCTAAGTGTCCACTTGAGTAATACACTGAGTTGCATTTCATCTTGTTATGGGGTAACACAAGTTCCATGTCATATACTGTATCAATTCACATTAAAAACAACATACAAAGCCTGTTAAGGTTTTGATGTAACATAGTGGGCCACATAATTTGATGAATTTTGCCTTCAGTGGCATTCAAAACATGACAGTGGGAGAGCTGAGGACTAGCCTGATAGTCCTTCTGCCCAGCCCTTTTTGCTGGCATTTGAGTCCCTTTTCAGATCATTTAGCAAATCCAAATAAATGATGGGAATGGCTGATGGGCTTCAATTCAACACTACGTCCAGCTTCAAAATCTTTAACAAAATATAACCTTGCTAAAGCACTTTGGTGAATGAGCACTTTGCTTATTGACTGTGGTCTCTGTCCATTCCCTTATAGTAAGCCACTCATTTCAAATAGCTTTTCTAACATTTTAAAGATTAAAATGATATAAAATGAATAGCTTTAGTACTGATCAGCCATGTAAGTGCATATTACTACAATTTAATTAGTCAAGCTATTACATCATTGCCAATAGTACAATGTGACGCTATTGATTAAAAAAAGCCATCACTCCAGGCCTAGAAATCTTCCCTAAACATAGGTCCACTAGACAGAATTGGGGCAGAAACTCTGCCTTTCCTGATAAATTTTGGGTTCCATCAGTTCAAAAATTTAAAAAAAATACAATAAAATCACTTGTATAGAAGGTATAGGAGGGACAGAGAGACATCCACAAAATGTAGGTAGTATTTCAAAGGAAAAAAAAAGTAGGACATTGTTGGCCTGCTTATGCTTACTTAAGTCAACTGAAAGATTCATAGCACAGCTGAAAAAGAAAAAAAAACAAAAAAAACCCACCACCACGAAAAAAAGACAAAGAAGACTCCAGAAGAGAAACTGAAACTGATCTAAAAGAATGTTTTTGCTGAATTTTGCTTGAAAGCATGATAGAGGCACATAAGCAATGAGCACAAAGCAAGTCTCAATTTGTGTAAGCTCGGAGAAGCCCAGAGACTCTACTGGTAATGCAGCTATGTGGGGTTTGGTGGTGTGCACAGAAAAACTGTTTATGTCCGGCTGATGCTTCCTATGTGCAAGCACAACCGGATTTTATCAACAAACAAGATTACTCCACAGAATTACCCAGCTATCAGATGATCCTACATTTCTGGTACTATTTTTCATCTGCAACTGCTCCTTAAAATGATAGGAATTGTAAAACAAGAGAAAATACGTTACACCCTTCATTCTAAGGGAACAGAATTCATTAGTTTTCTTCCCTCACCTTGCAATACAGTACTTAATTTAAAAATCTGCCTTTTCTGACTTGGATCTCAGGTGGTCATATTGGATTTCATCTGGTTTCACTGCATGTCCCATGCTGTCCCTCTGGGCAGTGCCTGCTCCTTAAGACTAACACTCTCTTGAATGCCAAATTCTACTCACACTATGGTTAGAAAAGACTGCTAATCATCAGGTAGAGGCAAGAAGACTGGCAGTAAGAGCATACAAATCCATTCCAAATCAGAGATAGGAAATAAATTATTTGGAGGGACAAGATCAAGAAGCACCAATGAAAGTAAAGAAAAGTAAAGCAGATTTGGAAGAGACAAAGATAATGTGAAAGCAACATTAGGAAAATGAGACGAAGTCATTAAAACAGGATTCACATCCCTGCAAGCTGGATTTAATCCCTAACTGTAGCTCCTGAGCACTTGTTGGAATATATGATTACATGATGTGGCAGCGGAAGATGACATTTCAATTAAAGGGAACCTCCTCAAAAAATCCTTTCAAAGAGGTTGTGTGAACATTAAGCAAGATCTGTGGGTGCTGGTAGATTATGGATCCCCCATGTCTGTGAGGCCATGTGCCACAGGATGTAAGGATGAGCATCCTGAATTTTGATCACTTGTCCTGTTTTGACAGATCTGGAGATAGGATAGATGACTCCAATACAGGGCAGAATTAACAGGCGGCATTGTCAGGTGAACTGCCTGTATCTTCCTAAGCGGCTTCCTTTAGCTTGTAAAGGCTTTGACAGTTGGCATTCACAAATGTAGATTTCTAGAACAGAACTGAAAGGTGTGTGGTATTGTACTCTCTGACAAGCATAGGATACTGAATATCACAAAGACACAAGGATTGCATTGCATTAAGTAATTTTCTGAAGTTGCTGTACTTATTCCTGTGCTTGTCTAATCCTCTCTTCTCGCTCCTCTGTAATCTCTCCAGGTCCCCCTCCAATGCCCTTCCAATTACAGTTCCATGCTGCCCATCATGTCATTGGTTGGGAGATACTAGGTTTGGATTAGCACTAAATTCCCTTAAGTCTTTCAAAGTTTCCACCTGGGTATGAAGTAAGCCTGAAACTTTAATTATAACTGCCCAGCTGATACAAGTTCTTTCCAGCCAGATACTTGGGTTTCAGGAGACTAGACCAGCCAGTAGCATGTACCTTCTCAGCATGGGCTAGCAATAAATTTGAAAGAAAAACTCCCTAAACAAATTCACTAATGCTGTATGGTATTTTTACTCTTGAACTGTGATGGTTTTCTTACGCAGATGACACATTTTTCACAAGTAGCTGCTGCATAGACAGCTCTCAACATGAATGATGTTGGAGTCCGCTCACATCAAATGACCAGTGAAATCAAACAGACTGTGTTTTCAGTGAACTTGCCAAAATTCTTACATCTACAAATACATAGATTAGCTAAATCCTACTGAGAAAGACATGGGGCAGTTGAGTGAGTTCAAGCCTTTCTTGCTCCAGATGCACACCTATGGCCACTCTGCAGGCACTGCTAAGGAACATAAGCCAATGAGTATCACATTCCCATTCCCAACATTTCCTCTGCTGTGCTGTGCTGTGCTCTACTTGCATTATGTCCATGAGATCTTTGACTTAGCATAGACTTCAGAAGGGTAACACTCTCTTCTACTATTGCAGAAATAAAATCTCCTTAATTTTGTGTTCTACTATCTAAAATAGTAAAAGAGTTTATTATGTGCCAAGAAGACTTTACAGACTAATCTGACTTCATTATCAATATAATTAAAATATTTTTAATATCAATAAAACATCACAAATCTGTAAAGTCATATACAAAATCCAAAATATAACTGCATTGCAGTGCCTTAACAGAACTAAGCCAGAGAAATACAGTCCAATACATTTCTTCCCTAATTTCCTTTAAAACCCACACAGGGATACCAGGATAGAAATGAAATTTTAGTTTGTTTTGTTTAATGCTGCCTCTCATGTCTATTTATGTGCAACTACTTGGATCAGATGAATAGACAATTTGCCTCCTAATAGCTCACGCCCTTGCTTTATTAATCTGGTTGTCCTTAAGTGTAGGTTTTCCAGGTCAAGATCCTGAGGGGAGCCACAAACACAGAAAACTCTTTGTTGGTATAAAAGTAACTGATGTGCTGGTTATCCTGGGAGAATGCAAGGCTTGGTTAGGAAACAGCAGCTGCGCTGCTACCTGAAAAGTACGCTCACCCATTCCACCCCACAGCTGCTACGAGACAGGATGCAGGTTCACAGGGATGTCTCTGCTCCAGGGATGGTGGATGATTCTTGGATTCAACCTGCTTCTCCAGGGCATTTGGCCTCAAAGCTTGTGCCTGTAGAAGCATGTACGGTTTATTACATAACAATATGTAAGGTCCTGCTGCAGACTCAGAGCAGTTAGGAAAAAAATGACAACCATTTTATATTGTTTCTTTCTGATGGATGGATGCTGGATGCACATCACAGGCTTAGCACAACAAAATAGTCCTAAAAGTAATTTTTGTACGAGAAGACTTTGAGAAGTACTATAAATAGCCCCTAGGAAGCACTTTGTAAGAGCACCTAGTGTACTTTATCTATTTAGATTTGTAAAGATATCCAGTGCAATATGGAGGTTTAGGCCAGACAGCTACCATTAGCAGTAAGGGCTGTTCCACCCCTGGATACCCAGGTGTGATACTGAAAATTACCTCCAACTATCAAATTTAACTGATTTTTCTTTTAATTTTTTTTATTTCCATTTTTTTCAAAGGCTGCTTCATTTTTTTAAGCTGTTTTAATACCCAGAAGTGCTGTAAGGACTCCTCATGGAATTAAATTCATTTGGCAACTTGACTTTGAAGAATATACAAATATTTATATATATATATACACACATAAAGTTATATTATTATATGAAAAACCCCATTAGCTTAAAGGAGCAGTGCTGTTGCAAAGTCAAGCAAAGTTAAGGAATATGAGAAAAAAGGTGGCTCATTGTGGCAGCAATTCAGGCAGCACTAACACTCATATAATCTTAATTCATTCCCTTAAATTCATGATTTGCAATATGGATTTAAATTATATGACCACATTATTAATTTTTCCCACAGGAAATACTCACTTCAGTCCACCACCTAGGTAGAATGGTGCTCAACAAAGGAGCAGGGCAATTATTCAATACTTTTGTTATTATCACTGTTCAGAGAGTGGTCCCTCATCTTCCTCAGGTCATACTCACTTCGAAATGTATTTTACAGAACAAAGAATTTTCATTTACTTGTGGGATAGTCTATTACACTCCATGGCATAGTATCTGAATAATTCTCAAACATTAATGAATTTATTTTCAGAACATCCCTTTGGTTCATTTAATTGTAAACCATTTTACAAGTGGGAAGCTGAGGCACAGAGCTAATAAGGTTAAAAATATCTGTTCATCTTGGGTTCTTATGAGATGCCTAACACTGTTTCTCCTTACTATTAAGTATCATGCAACACTGCATTTGTTCAAGTGTTCTTCCTATTGACCTATTATGGTTATGAAGCACTTCCCTAAATCAGAGCATACCTCTGTAGGGTAACAAAAACACACTTCTTCTGGGTCAGCTGACACAAGTGTAATCCTATTGCCATTGGCAGCAGCAAGGATTTGGTTTAAATTTATGGGAATTACAACAAAAACCCATGACATTAAGATGAACCTATAGATAATTACACTAAGTTTTCTGGTGCTAAAACCAGAAACCAAATTTTCCCATTTGCAAAGCAGCAGTTTAACAACCCATATTTTCCTTAAAGGTAGACCAGTGAACTATGCCCACATAGATAAGCAGGGAATGACTAATTTACTAAACTATAACTCTACATGCTCTTCCTGCAGGAGTCAATGAGGGGCCAGCTGGCTGCTTTCCCTCCAGCTCGTGATTGGGGGTGCTCTGTTCCTGCTGGGTAGCAAGGCTTAGCTCAGGTTGGACCAGGCCAGGAGTGCTGGGCTCCTGCCAGCACCCAGCCCCGCACTGCCATTCACCCCAGCCACAGCCCGTGCTGAGCCTTGCCGGGTTGATGGCACGTTAGCTACAACACTTTTAGGAACAGCCTCTGCTACTCCATCCCTGGGAATACTGCACAGCATACTGACAACTAACCACTCTCTTGGAGTTCTTGAGCACTCCAGGGCTGGGAGCTCTTGCTATAGACAAGGGTGACCATTCTCTCCCCTTCCCTCCTTGCCCACACAGACAAGAAGCAGGCTTAGACTTCTCTTCCCTGGCTTAGGAATTGTCCTCTACTTTCCAGGATCTGTTGCCCTCTGAGGACACAAATCCTTGTTAGCAGAAATGACATTCAAACACAAAAAAACCACTACGTGCAAAGCCCGGCGTGTTTCAGGCTGGAAACAGCCCACAGCAGAGCTGTCTCCCCTCTGCTCTTCCTCCTGGTTTTCCCTGCCTCTGGGGTTTGCTTTTACTGTAGATCTCAACTGCCCTGCTTTTTTAAAAAAGATTTCTCCGCCCAAACAGATGTAAGATTAGAGTCCAGTTCTCCAGGACAACATTCAGTTGCCAGCCTCCTTACCTGAGTGGCGTTTTCTGTCCCTGTCTAGGAATCTTCCTTGTATTTACTGTTCCTCGCCCCAGCCTCATCATTCCACCCATTTTCTCCCAGTTCTCATACACAATTTAATAACTTACATTTTCTACCCTCTTCATATTGAAATGAAGTGGGGTCTCAGAATACAGCAGAAGGTCACTGAGAAAACAGAAAGGGTATTTCTGACTCTCAGTTTTGGTGTTCAAGTGCCAAAGTATCCACCTTTTGGGGCTGGCAGCATTGCTGCAGGGAAAGTTTGCTGTGCCTCAGCAGCTCTGGGGATGCAGAGAAGGGAAGGACAGAAGGAAAGATGGAACAAAGTAATATTGTTGCTCATATTGGTGCTCTTTAGGGATGCAATGTCCACAGTCAGTGATGTAATGCAGAAGGGAGAGATCATATCTTGCCAGAGAAAAAAGAAATTAAAAACCCCCAAATTTGACAAATTTAGCTGCTGAACTCTTAATAACTCTCCCTGAAGCAGACAAGTACAAACTGCCTGGATTTTTTATAGCAGCTGATTCGTTAGCCAAACTTTCATGCTTCCTTCATGACAGCAGTGAAAGCCATGCCCTGACATGCTTATCACTGCTGCCAAATGGCAACTCCTTGCTTTTCCATAGGAATTTCAGCAATTCTCAGTAAGACAATAACTTAAATGAACACAGACAAATCACTGTTTCCCTCATTTTATTCTCTTTAGTAGCAGAAAACTTTCAGCAAATTTCTGAAATTAAATGGAATTTTTCAATCTAACTATTTCAATTAGCAAAGGGGTCTTATAATGGGTACTCACTGTCTAGGTTGTGGCTAATACAGCAAAAGAGCTGTGTGTCTCTTGCAAATAGGTGGACAGCCAGACAAAAATATATATTTTTACACCTTTATGAGTCATCTGGCCAGAGAAGAAACACTTAAACTTGAATTTTGTCTTTCATTTCAAGCTTTCACTTGTCATCAGTACACTACGGGGGATGATGCTGTGGGAGAACACCTGTCTACACCAATTTTTTGTTCTCTTCAATCCATAATTACATATCCCTGGGAAAAAGGTGCTGAACTTTGTACCACAGGCACCTCCAAGTAATTATTTCACTCTAAAATTACATTAAAAGTACTTTGCAGAGGGCTTTTTCATTTTCTGTTTTAAAGAAGGCAATATATTTTAATAAACTTGTGTTGAAAATTTTTATTAAACTCTCTATAAATTTAAGAAAATGTTTTAAAAGTTTTTTTTAATATTGAAAAAAACCACTTTTAACAAGAAAGTTCACTCTTAGCCATTCAACACCTAACATGTCAAAATGAGAGAATAAGTATGCAATGTAAGGCTAAAAGGGGGCAGATTTCACTGTGACAGATCACTTTCAGCAACACCAACAACCACAACAGAAAAGCTTCTTGAATGTACTTGCACGAGTCTTATACCAAGCTCACCAACCTTACAGCTTGGGAATTGCTTCTTCTGCAGTCTGTACAAAACCAAATATCATCAGGGGATCATGCCCTCATGAGGTATCTAGACTGTATAATAGCAATAATTATAGAGCAGCACTATTAACAATCAGCCTACATTTTTCAGTGTGACAGATTCAATGCACTACGGAATTCAACTTTTAATTGAAAAATAGTCAAACTACAGCATTGCTGCTTGCAAAGATAAACTTTTCATTTGTACGTGTCCGCAGTTTTGTCTCAGTCTAATGCAGCAGCTTTGAGGAAGATTGCCCTCATCTGTCTCCACTGTTAGCTATTTGCTAATCCTAACGTTTCAAATCTTCCCGAGACTAGAGAGCAAATTTGAGAGAATCTCAGCATATGTTTTACTTAGTGTGGAATAACTGTTCCCTCCAAGCATGTTTCAAAACAGTTCGGAAGGATTCTATTTGGACTCCAGAAACTGAAGTGCTAAAGATCAGTGTCGGAAAACTGGGTATATACTCCGAAGCATGAGATGAATTAAAATACCACTGATTTTATATTTAAGACTGATCTGTCACATAGAAAGGTTTCAGAAGCAGTCACTACAACACTTCGTCCAATGCTGTGCTTCAAAAATCCTAAATTCAGACACCACAACCTTTGAATAACATAGACATTAGCATCTGAATATAACGTGTCCCTCTGTCTCCCACCCAGATACAGTTAGATAGTTGCTGGGATAGTGAATCTCTTATTCCTTTGTAGGTAAAAACAACACCTGCAACTCTAGCACTTAGTCAAGAGTCAATCAACAAAGTGCAATTCATAAATGTGATCCAATTTTGAAAAACAGAACCACATGTAAACAACACGTGCTAGGTAGCATGATGTGATTCTTGGGAACAGTCATATCTGCATTAAGAGACATATCAACTTAGAAAATTCATCATAGAAAGAAAAATTCAGATACAAAAAAAATAAAAGGGTAATACAGTAAATTAGTGACATTTTAGAGATAATATTTGGAATTTTTGTTGAATCTCCTGTCTGTAAAATGAAGGATTGTGGCTAACAAAGATTCAGTATTGGTGTCCATTTAGAAATAATAGAAACTACATCCAGGGGCTGCTGCATCCTAGTCACGACCTTAGGAATGGCCTCACAGATAGACTTCAATAAGGCTTTCTTCCTGCAATAAATGTTAAATATATACATTGTCATGCGTTTCTGTGGATGAGTTTAGGTAGTGTGGGGGCTACAAGTGTGGCTTCTGTTAGAAGCTGCTAAAAGCTTCCCCTGTCCCATGGAACCAATGATAGTAGGCTCCAGGAGGGATATCCTGCTGCTAGCCAGGGTTGAGCCAATTAGAAATCATAGTAACACCTCTGTGATAACATATTTAAGAAGAGAGGAGTGATGCACAGAAGAAATTCCAGCGAGGGAGAGGGAGCAAGAACATGGGATAACAACCCAAACACCAAGGTCAGTGCAGAAGGAGCGGGAGGAGGGACTCCACAGGAGCAGGGAAAGGACTCAGAACTGAAAAATCCCTGCAGCCCATGGAGGGCCATTGGGGCACAGAGACTCCCCTGCAGCCGATGGAGGAGCCCATGCTGGAGCCGGTGGATGAATGAAAGGAGGCTGTTACCCCATGAGAGGCTCAGGATGGAGTGGGGTCCTGCAGGAGACCAGGGGCCCATGGAGAGGCAGACCCACGCTGGAGCAGGTTTTTCTTGGTAGGACTCATGGCCCTGTGTGGGGCCCACATTGGTACAGCTCATCCATGAAGGACTGCGACCCTATGGAGAAGTGACCCATGGGACAGCAGATGTGGAAGAACTGCTGTCTGAGGGGTGGACTCACGTTGGAGAGGTCCATGAAGGACTGTCTCCTGCGGGAGGAACCCCACGGAGCAGGGGATGGACTCAGCTGTGGTACCCTGTAGCCCGTGGTGAAGACTGTGGTGGAGCAGGTTGTCCCTCTGCAGTCCACGGAGGACCATCGGGGTGCAGAGGCCCAACTGCACCCCATGGAGGAGTAACCCCAAGGGGCGGACTCACGTTACAAGCAGCAGAAACAACTGACTGCCACCTCCATAGACAAGGAGGGGCGGGGAGAAGGTGTTTTTCTGAGACTGTTTTATTTCTCACTCTTTGGCTCTTATCCTGTTAGCAATAAATTTAAGTATTATTCCCCACTTTGAGTCTGTTTTGCCCATGAAAATAATCAGTAAGCAACCTCTCCCAGTTCTTGTCTCTACCTCTCTCTGTCTAGTTGCAGAGGGAGGGTGGTAAGAGTCACTTTACTGAGACCCTGGAATCTGGCCAGGATCAACCCACTACATATATATTTGAACTTCTCAAGTTAAATAAAGTGAGACAAAAAATGGAAAAAAATTACTCTGATTAAAAGATAAATGTGCATCTTACTTTGTTTGCTATGAATTTTTGATGTAGAGCATAAACACCTCAAAGAATCATCCAAAGTCCTGCTCAGTTAATTCCTGAAAGAATCTCCATGTACTTTAGTTGAATTAGGAGCAACTGACACTAGTTCTTTTTGCAATAACTCTGATTGTCAGTAAGTGCTCCTTGTGTTGGGTCTGCCTGAGATAGAGACAATTTTCCCCACAGCAGCCCTCACAGGTTGTCCCATGTATCAGTGGCTAGAAAGCTGTTGATAACAGCCCCGTGTTTTGACTACTGCTGAGCACTGCTGGCACAGCATTGGAGCTGTTTCTCCAACACTCCCACCTCATTCCCAGTCTCCTACCCATAGCAGGCTGAAAATGGGCAAGATCTCAGGAGTGGACATAGGACAGCTGACCATACTGACCAAAGGGATATTCCATACTGCATGAGGTCTGCTCAGCAATAAAAGCAACAAAAGCTAAGACAAAGAGGGGCATGGAGCAGGGGGCATTTGTTATTGTGACATTTGTCTTCTAGAGCAAACACTACATGTGCTGAAGCCCTGCTTCCCAGGAAGTGGCTGGACATCACCTGCTGATTGAAAGCACAGAAAAAATCTGTTTTCCTCTGCTTCTGCACGTGGTCTTTCCTTTGCTTTATTAAACTGCCTTTATCTTGACACAGGAGGGCTTTTTCCATCTTATTTTCTCCCCCCACCTTGTCCTGCTGAGGAGGGGAGTGACAGAGCAGCTTGGAGGGCACCTGGCGTTCAGCCAAGGTCAACACACCACACTCCTCCAGATGTCATCCTGGATAAAGCAGTGCACATCTATCCTGCATATTTGTCTCTGGGACAGGTGGCAATAAATTTCTACTTCTCTGCTTTAATTTTGATGGTCAGACAGGCAGACAGGCATTCATTTCACAGTGGATTCCTTTTTGTCAGCATTTCAGAATATTAGCTCTTTCACAGTCTTCCTAAAACTGAGTCTTAGTTCAAATTTCATGAACACCAGCAGTTGGTTCACATAAAGGTCAGTTTCCTAAGTTTCCTCATTCTTCCTTGCATTGATTCACTTAAGCCATACAGAGAAGATTCAAGCTTACTTCTGCTTCACCACAAAATGTTTCAGATGTTATACAGTGGGAAAATGTAAGAGGTCTAAGTTGATCGATTTGTGAAAACATGTTAAGGTAAGTTATGTGAAAAACTGGATGGATGCTGCTTTTACAGCTAAAATCCACTAAAGCACAAGAAAAAAAGAGTGATATTCCAACTAGATATGCATTCCTAATAATTATCATGAATCAGGATGAAGGAACTTCACTTAGTATTTAACACATCATGGCTCTCTTTTCAAGTCCTAGATTCTTCTTGCATTAATGATAATTTAATATTTAGAATAAAATAAGATCCTTAATGTTTAAACAAAAAAAATATTTTCATAGAAAAGTTGTTTCTGATAATAAGTCAGTATGAATACACAGTGAAAATTGTTTCTTCAGTATTTGGTACTGAATTCTGCGCCTGCTAATGTCACTAAAAACGTAATTTTAAAAATACTTGAAGTAGCCCTTACAATAACAGTCTACATAGATTTATGATGGGCTTACAGGTTTACCTAGGATCCAGACGAGATTTTGAAGAATGCAGATGTTGTCTGACCGGAGGCTTAAAGCACAGTTGTACTGAAGCCAGCTTAGAGGATCCAACTCTTTAAGGAAGAGTTAGCTAACTTGTGCCACATTATATTGCAATCTCCCATTTTGATATCCCTTATGCGTTAATCACCAGAGCAGCAGCCAATGTAATCCCTCATCACTGGTGGTTCAGGGCCAAAACTTTTTGCTATGGTTCTTAAATTCCTGCTCACCATGTCACTAAGAAGAATCCTTGCTACTACGTCACTATGCACAGTGCACACCTGTGTCTTCCAGATATCCTGACTATTATGTAACTTCTATAAAACACCTGTGCAGCTACTGAGAACACTTCTAGGTCCTGAGGGACTACCAAAAGGAATCTGCTGGAAGAAATCAGAAACATAATCAACAGGAATAAAAAGGGTCACAAAACCCCAGATAAAACTTTAATGTAAATGATGAGAGGCAAAATATGGTCACAGGGCTGAGAGTGAAGAAAAGAAGTGAATGGGATGACAGTGCAAGAGAATAAAATCAACACAGAAAAAGGTTAGTGAAAGAGAAGAACTGGATTTTGGCCTGCACTCCCCACAATTGAGTTTGGCTACTACTGAAGCCAATAGAGGGGATTAGACAACGGTTTTTGCTATGAGGGGACAGTCAAGTCTCTGCTCAAGCCTAGAAATCTTCTACGAGGACCAGGAGATACTGAGGTTCCCTGAACTACATGAACTGAATCTCTCTTTCTGCTGGAAAGACGTAAGGTTTCCTCGAGGGGTGGGAGGAAAAGGAGATGCCTCCTGTCACCAGAAAGCAGAAGGAAGGCACAGGAATCTCATACTGAAAACAGCTCCCCCAGCCCACTTGGGTATCACATTGCCAGGAGATGAACAAGCAAAGTACGTGCTGTAACTACAACACTTCAAAAACCATGTCAGTGCAAATATTATACCAGCTCCTCTCATGCATGCCTATATTCTAGAGAAATTGTACTTTTTTCAATTGCATAGCACCTTTAAGAAAAAAGTGACATCTATTTGTTAATACTGAACCTAAAAGCAGTCTCTTCTACACATTAAAAACTCTCATGAAAAGTCCGATTTTTTTTCTTATTCAATGCAGCGCATTAGCAATCACTAAAAAATGTATAGACTTAAAGCAGTATTGCTGATCAAATATAATATATTGCATTAGAAATAAATTCCATATTAAAGTAGAGACTTTTACTACAGAATTACTTTTTTTTTTTCCAAATAAATTACTGAAACTTTTGCATTATGAAAGCTCTCAGGCAAAATTAATGGTTTTGTTTTGCAAATTAATTTAGATATTAAAAAATTATATTTTCAACCAAGATCTCAGTTACTTAGATTAAATATTAACCAAAAGCTGTCTTCTGCTTAAATAGAATTTAGCCTTTGAAGTGTTTTTATTAATCTCTTCTGATGTAGGTGCTTGAAATTCTATGAAAGTGCTTCTGCTACCAGTTCTGTGCATCACTTACTGTAATTTATTTTCAGAACATAATTCTATTTATAAATGAAAATCCTATTAAAAAAAGACAAGAAAAATTAGTCCTAGACTTTGCACTGGTAGAGTAGAAACAAAATGAGCGGCCTAACCTGAAGTGACATTTACAAATTACCTGTTAATTTAAACTGGGTTGAAGGATGACAGAGTTTAGTCAGACTGACAGGAAGTACCAAAGGAATGACAGTTGGGCCTGCAGTGGCCATAACGCTCCCATAGTAGGCACATTTATCTGCCTTCTCTGGGAAAGCTTCCCTTGTAGTAAATAATGTATTTGTAAAAATATTTACTTCGTGGCAGCCTAGTGACAGAAGATCTTGTGGAGTTGAACACCTGCCCCACTCTCTCACCCTGACATCCCCTCCTTTTAATTCTCATTTTTACCAGGGATAAGAGCTGCTTTAAGATGGCCACCTGCCTTTAGTCACAGGCTTGATTCATCACCACCCCCCTAAAGCTAAATCACATGATTTTCTTAATGAAAATGAGACAAGAAGTGACAAGGCTTGTATCCTTTAGTTGCTTCAGGATAACATTCATGCCCTAAGACCAGTTCCTTTGTTGGTTAGACATTCTTTGAACAGACACAATTGAGCATCGAGGCCAAGCAGTGCCAAAAAGATAAAAATAGCTGCTCTCACTCCCACTTACAAATAGCATGGAGAAGACTCAGAACCAAGTGCTAAGAGTTTTGTTAGTTATTCACTTTTGAAAACCAAAAATGTTTTCTGAAGGAAGACGCTCCAGTGTCTTATACTTCAGCATCAAACACTTTCCAAGGGTACAAACTTTTATAAAATAATGTTATAAAATATTTAAGCTATAAATAGAATATTTGGGAGTCTTAAAATAACCTAGTGACAATTATTTAGAAATCTATCCCTCTTATGACAATTAGTAAAGGACCTTATCATACAGCTACTGTAGGTAGCTCTTTTCTGCAGGAGAGCACCACATGTATGTGGAGACATGTATATGCAGACATGGGTGCAGGCTATAACCAGCTAACCCAGCCCACATACAAAAGGCTCTGGTGCGTGCCTAATGAAAAACACTTTAATAGTTTTAAAGAGGAAGCTGTATTTTATGTAGACGTGGAAATGACTGAAGATGAATTTAAAATGCTATACCTTGTTTTAGGGATCTCAAAAAGCACAAGGCTGTGTCACTGGCCATGGTCTGCCCTTCCCGCCTGCCCCACACTGCCCCGGGTACTCCACAGGTCATGCTGCAACCACACTCTGGGTTACGTGACCTGTGCCGATAAAGTGCAGTTGCGTATAATTATAAACATATCTATATATTCTCAAGAAAAAAAATCTGTATAAATTTCTCTTCCTCCATGAACATCAGTATACGTATAGACACAAAACAAATGGTACTTAGAGACTGTGTTTATGTTCCAGAGCAAACGCATGAATTTCCATAACCTATTTCAAAAAAATCAGAAGGCCTTGTTTTAATGTTATGTCCACAAATCTTCCTTTTGAAAGTGACAGTCAAAACACACAAATGTCAGCTATAAACAAGTCTGCCACATCAAACTAACCCATGGTTTCCATAGGTTGCTGTGGAAGACTTGCCAGTGGGTACCATCATCTTGCAGTAGACCTTTTGAATGTAACTCATTTCTGATTTTTAA
Source organism: Grallaria varia (assembly GCA_013396735.1). Lineage (NCBI taxonomy): Eukaryota > Metazoa > Chordata > Aves > Passeriformes > Formicariidae > Grallaria > Grallaria varia. Next base: position 76,377 of record VWZG01004051.1, on the reverse strand, counting down.
TATTAGCACAGGACCACTGATTTTTTTTTTTTCTTTTTTAAATAATGGTTTGACAGTGATGTAATTTTACACCTACTGTAGAAAAGATTTTCCTTATTTAATGGCAGAGTATAAATTCTGCAAGCAAAAAAGAGATCTTACTATTATGGAAGAATAGTAAAATAAGATCTAGAGTACCATTATTTTTTTAAATTAGACATTGTACCTTAGTCAAAAGATCCAAATATAGACTGTGCTCTGGTCTGTAGTATGCCACTGATGAAAAATGGCCCTCAAGTTCTACTTAAAGAGTTAAAGAGGACACAATTAATATTTTGATTTCTCTCAGGAAAAAAGGGGCTTCTGAAAGCCATGAAAGTTTTGAAGCTCTATCAATAGTGGGAGACTAACAAAAAAGACTAAAATTAAAAGAAAAAATAAAATATTGAGTTACTACAGTTGATGTGTTAGCCACAGACTTCCTCCCTCACTAAAACTGGTAAGGGTTCACCTTCTCCACAGAAAGGAGAAATGGCCAGTGGGAGTATCCAACTACAGAGTGAGAATGATCTTTTCTTTGGAGATGTTCAGTACAATGAGGAGAAACATAATCCTGCCTCCAGCTTTCATGTGTCTTTGTACATCTTTCATATATATTTGGGAAGATTGTCTTACATTTAGATTTGGAGATAGAACTAATATACAACATTTTATTAATTCTCTCCCAGACACCTTTGCCCAGAAAACCATGAACGCTTCTTTGACCAATCACAATTATTTATCCCATCTTATTAAGTGTCCCTGTACTGTAAGACCTGATATCCTCGCCCTTTTACAGTATATCAAGGACATATGATAATGATAACGATCAATGTTATTTTAACACTGCACAAAGGCCAGGATGTCAAGAACATTCCTTCATTAGAAAGGAAGACTATTGATTATTAACTAGAGACAGGCTAGAAATGAAGAAATTAATAGGCAGATTACCCAACTACCAATTACCTGCAAAGACTTAGTCAGGTATTTGGGACGCAAAGTAGTTACATGTGGTGGTGGAGATGGACTTATTCAATATTCAGCACCATTATTTCTATTGGTTGTATCACAGAAAAGAGAATTTAGGGCTACGCTTGCACTCAAAGAAAAGAAAAAGGTTACTTTTTAGTTTAGTCATGTCTATAGAGGCAGACTTTCAAACCATCACGTGAAAAGTTCTCTCCAAACTAGTCCAACGAATGGCAGCAAACAGAGCTAATACTCATTGTGCCTCGGTAGTCATTATGTGCTTGTCAAATACCCTACTGGAAAATATTGGCCTCTCCCAAGTGTCTGAATCCCACTCTGGCATCCCAGAAGCTCCAACCACCAGGTTCACACCAGCTACACTTGCCTCACACCATCACTGCCCAAAGAATCTCTTTTGTGTTTCTATAATCAAAATATCTAATTGCCTTCTACACATGCAGAAGAGGTAAAATTCCTGGTTAACTGCTGGGGTTTTTTCTTGCAACTGCAGAAATTAATATTTTTCCCTTTTTTCCCCTTTCCTTTTTTTCATTATCTGCATTTTATTGAATTTTACAAGAGTTAATTCTGATGCCCTGGCAGAAAAAAGCCAAAATTACAGCTACAAGACAGTTTGCAGCTCAGACTGCTGCTTCAGGAGGTCATGTCACTAGATATGAAGTATTTTATATAGGACTCCAACCAGCATTCTGAATTCTCTGATTCCTGTTACCCCAGGGAAAATGGGTGCCAGCAATGAGTCATGTATCTGTATAATGGCAGGAAGCCTTCTTTTTCTAACTTTGCTTGCTAAATAGTCGATTATCTTTGGAAAATACTTCCAAATTTTTTTTAATTTTATTCTACTTCCTAAAAATATTACTGTAAACCTAATGCATGCAGTTAACTTTACCTTAATCAGAGTCCTTCATTTTCAGACAGAATTTACATGACTGAGCATCACAGTGCTGATCATTCAGAGCAAAAGAGGACTGTGGTTTGCACATCATCATAAAATACTTCTTAAAGCTTTGCTGCAGCTATAGGACTTGAAGGAGGAATTAATTCAGAGAAATATTTTGGTCTATGTCTCACATCCAGCTTAGAGCTTACCAAAATGCGTAGAAGTAGGAAGGTTTTATTCCTTAGAATTCTGCATCTCTTGAGGAGCATTTCAGCATTTTCAGGCTGTGAGGTAGACATCAGGTGAAAATAGGGAGCTCTTACTTCTTTATTGGCATCAAACTTTGAGGGTAAAAGTGATTTAGATGCTTAGATCCATTCTCTAAGCACCAGTGGGATTCTCAAAAATCACTGTTCTATTGCAATATCTTCATGAAGGCCCCTGAAATTCTACTGGCAGCAAGGCTGGAAACTGCTTAAATGTGACCATGTGAAGAAGGCTGGTGACTGATCCACACCTGGACCTGACAGCCTTCAAAAATTAGACACCTATCCATCACCTCAACAGAGTTCATCAGATAGCTGTCTGTACAGCACTGCCAAGCCCACACAGAACAGAACAAGCTGGAGGTTCTGTGTTGCTGCCACTCAGCCTAGGAAATCCAGACATTGCTACAATACTCAGGAAACACTGTCAGTTCACCTGTGTGATTCAGAGCAATGAGTGAACACAGGTCTCTCTCCTCCCATATAGTGTAAGATCCTCAGAGGCAAGTTTTTCTCAGTACTGCTCATGGCAGCTGTTCTACTCTCTTTAAACTGCTTTACATTCTTTGGGATGAAGAAAAAGGGAGGATATCTACAGGCTGGCAGCCAGAACAACCCCTAAGAAACCCAATTATTCATTACTGTACACCAAGTTTCCCCTATATGATTTCAACTGTGCTCACACAGCAGCCATTTCCTGGGGCTGCAAGGCGTAAGAGCAAAGCAGTTTCCAGCACCAGGAGGGAAACACAGAAGGTGCAGGAACAACAGCAAGACACACTGCATAGCAAGGCTATCAGCAGCATTCCTACACTGGCCATCACAGCCAAAGGCAGTGGCACCCCAGAGATGCATGGAAGCTTAAGGAATGTAGATGGAAAGGATAGGGAATACTTTCCTTTACAAGCCATTAAACCTATAAACCAGGGTTGAAACTTCACTTGTAAATTTCCTTCCTTAATCAATCACATATGAACTGCATAAAAAATACATAGAAGGAAGGGATGAGTGTGCAGGAAACAGGGTATCAACAATAATTTGTGGATCATTTCCCACCTCCTCCTACAGAGGCAGCTTTTAAAAAAGTGCAAAAGACCAAAGAACGCACTTCTCGGACTATGGGTTAGTTTTTCAACCTACTATTCATATAAACTAAGGCAGTGTCTACCAAAACTAAAACTTCTTTCTTTCAAAGATTCCTTAAAAGAATTCTGTGTTCTTTGCCCTGTTTACTTAGAGAAGGCTCAGATTGACAGGTTTGCTAATTTCCAGTGGAATCTTTCAGATTTTGAACCAGATCCTTATTGTTGCTCATAACACACACCAGAAAGACCATAAATATTTTATTCCCACTGGAGTATGTGAAAGATTTGGGGACTGTCTCCAGCTTTGGCTGGAGAGATCAACCTCTATTATCCTGGCCACTTTCATTTGGTTCTTTCTAGCCTGCAGGGACAGAGGCCTAAAAATGGCAGTGTCTGACAGAATCTGTGCTGCTTTCTCTGTAACCTCACTGACTCTGTCTTTCCAGACAGAGACTTTCACATTTATGCTCAGAAAACCCTTTTACAGAATCTTTAGACAGATGACCAAAGCAAGACTAAGACAACCATACCTAGGATCTTTAGAATATTCCTTTGAAAGAAATTTAGTTCTAACCCTACTGAGTTTATATTTTACCATGTCAGAGTGAACCAAGAGGTGCGTGACAAGCAAATTCTTACTTGTCCATTGCTTTCCCTTTCCCTGGTGCTCATTTGGATGTTGCTATAATAGAAAACAGACACAGTGAAAGCAAAGAGCTTTAGTAGCAGAAGTCTCCAATCCCCTTTCCTATGGGAAAGGGATAAAATGAAAAATCTATTATTCCTTCCATCTATTTGTATTACTTTTTTGACCAGTAAAAATTTAAGATGCAAATCTTGTCATCTCCCATGAATATCGGTAAGTCTAAACTGGGAGAACTGGTTAAAGTAAGAGGGTTTGGGGTACTTACAAAAACCCCTAAGGCCCTTACTGGATAGACTCAGGCCAAGATATGCAGTCTAAGGAGCTCTTCTGGCTTTGCTTTGATTAAGATAGTATCTAAGTAAATAAATATTCTAATCATCATGGGTCTTAGGGATGAATAACTGGTCTTACAGCCACTGTAAAGGCCCCTAGGACTATGCACTCACCAAACACACTAATTACTACAGGCAGTTCAGTGCCCCTTTCCAGGGCAGCCTAAAGGATTTCCTAGAGCTTGAATGAAAATACTCAGAAAGTAGTCATCTATACTTACTATAGTTTTTGAAAGATAGTCATAAAAGACTTTGATCATTAAATGAAAATGGTTAGTAACCCAAACTCACACAGGGACCACAGCTACAGAATCTCAGGAGGGCTTCTCTAGTGGGTATATCCTTCCCAACTCAAGGCTTCTGTTCGCTGATACGATCAGTTAATTTGCTTATCTTAAACACTGACTGGCATACAAGATATAGAAGGTACACTAGATAGAAATAAATACATAAAATTTTAGCTCCCTTAATTTTACCAGACAGATTTAATCAATGCACATAACTAATGGGTATATAATGACTTCCTAAACTCCTACTTGTAGATCATGCATTCTATTCCCCAGTACATCTTTTTCTCTATGAAAAATTACACTGAAAAGTCAACAAGAAAGAAATCATATTGGGGACATATTCAATCCATTCATTTACACTTTCACTCTTTGCAGAATGTGGATAGTGTATTTTTATAGCATGTTTGTTTGCTATTCAGAACATTTTTTTTTTCCTACTGAATAGCAAAATTATTAGGTGAGTAGAATACTGTATGCATAATAACAGCACAATTTAAAGCTGTCCCTAGGCTAATTTATGAAGCACTAAATCAATTGGAAAGTTTTTCCTTTTTCTTAAAGAGGCACAAGGTTGCTTTTCAGCTGGTTTTGTCTGTTTTCATGGTCTGCACACTGATCATAGCCTGGTACAGTTAGCCAAAAGCACATGGGAAAAGAAACATCTGAGGGATGAAACTAATGGCATGAATGTTCTTTGCTGGTTTGTTTCACTTTCTTTTCTAAAGGAATTCCCTGTTAACTAATGCACAAGCCATTACTGAATAAGGTTCATGGGCACTGACCAGTGTGTAAGAGAATACAATTAATGCACAGGTATTTTGCAAACAGGTATTTGTGACGGCATGAAGACCAGGCTTTTAAGTCAAACTAGCAAAATGTTATGTGAAATACCTTTCTTCACATCCCAGCAAGGATGTGTAGGCACATTTAGACTACAATAAACAATGGGAAAAAAATGTGCATTCCAGAGCAGGTATTGTTGCTTCTTAGTGTCTGTATGTGAAAATGATCCTTAGTACATACATACAGATCTCAAAGCACACTACAAAAGCAAACAGGTATCCATCCCACTTATACTGATAGGGATCATCCAGCAATAGTGACAAAAACAAAATATACGGCTCCTGCCTAGATCAGCACATTTCAGGACTACACTGCCTACCCTCATTTTGCATTTGTGAGAATGATTTAGCCTTGGCATTTCTAATTTAATTACAGAAACATGTTCTGAAGTAGTATTTTATCCACAGATAATTGCTACTAATGGCAGTTGTTGGACTTTCCTTGTCCAAAAGCTCTCTGATGGAAAACGGTTTGCAGTTTATACACTGCTCTACCGATAGCCTTATAAAGACCCTCCTGTACTAGTTTCAAGCAAAAGACGTTATACTGAAAAATCAGTGTGTTAGCAGAACCAGATGTACACTCACCTCAGACAATTAGAAGCTCTTCTCAGGAAAGAGGTGGAAAAGACAGCAGAAATGTCAGCTCATTGAGAGTTATTCTGACAGCGTAGTCATTGACTAAGAAAGTAGGAGGACATTTATTCCTATGTTTTAGTTGTGTTCATGTTTGATTTCAAATGTAATCTGTTGCATTATTATGTGTCTCATCCTGGGACCTTAAATTAGAGACATTTTGAAAATTCCAAAGTTTAAACATGTTACCAATGGTTTAATTGGTAACAGTTATATCCTAAACTGGTAAAATGGACCTGATTTTACGGCAGTATGCATTCATAGAGCTAGCATTTGATTTTATGGTCACGCTTTATGCCTCTCCTTTAACTAAAGAGAACCTACGGATTTGCATGTATGTATTTGTGTCCTTCAGAAGGACAAATTATATTTTCTGTTCATATAACTGGCATGAGTGCTGCATCCCTTTACATGACACAGTTTAAAGGGTATAATTAGCAAAACACAGTCCTTACTTGTCTTACAGATGCCACCATCTGACGCTGAAAGGGAGAATATTCTATTCTTATATAATTGTTGACAATAACCAGAATAGCTTGAACTTTGCCAGATATCCTGTCTCAAGGAGCTGCCTTTTCATATAGGATTTTTCACATCTATTATCTATAGGGAAGAATGCATATGCCTCACAGAAATATCATTTGGACTTTTTAAAACACTTTGCAGCATTTTGGGTCCATAAACTGGGATAAACATATTTTTTTCCATTTGGCATAGATAACATTACTCCACTATTATTTTAATTGGAAAGGAATCTGTATTTATTTTGTTGACAAGTTTGCTGTGGTACTCTCCTCTCCCCATGATACTCTCCTCTTCACAGCTATGACATATCCAAACCAAAGGTTGCTGAACCAGCTGCTTAGTACTTACTCAGAGCAATAATTCAGTTTCTATGAAAAATCTCTTCCAGGATGCCTTGCTCTAAACTCTCCATAATCAGAACAGCCCCAGAAAACTATGATATAAAAGTGCTTAGCAGTGCAATATGCACTCAAATATTTCATCTGTATGTGTAGACTTAGGGTTAAGGTAGGTGTTGAAACAGGCAGTGTATTTGGACTCAGTGAACAGTCAGGGTCACTGGAAGAATTTATTAAAAAGTTATGCCTGGATTCATCACAGGAGAAGGCAAATAGTACTTATCATAGGACTTGATGACTTTAGCTTGCCATTCCAGAGACACTGAGAAGTGTGAAATCTAGTCCACAGGCTGGAGTTGCAATGGGCAGTGAGAGGAATGTCCCCTTAATTCAGCAGACATCAAGTTTATTTTACCAGTTGGAAATAACTAGGCTCTGTGAAGGCAAAACAGGACCAATGTGCATGCACTACTTTAAGACCCACTGAAGCCCTTTTTGAGGGCATAAGCATTGCACCTGCCTCATGCTGGCCTCATTTGCATGACTGAAATTCACCCCACATATACCACACAAAACACGGCAGAATATCTGTGCCTGTAAGAAGAAAAAAGGACTGTTCCTAATGTTTTATTAAAGTCGTGTAGTTCTGAACTAGTGTGATGCCATTTTATATGTGTTGGCAATATCCTCATGAATACCTGTGACAAGTGTCATTAACATAAAATACAAAGTGGAATTGGGCATGATTTAAAATTTAGACACGCACTTGCCATATTTAAAAACGTGCTTCACAGATATATTTTTAAACTGCATATTTTTTAAAAAACAAGTCAATTCAATGCCTTATATTTTGAGTTTTAATTCCAATCAAGCTCATTTCTAGTCATCACAAACACATACCTGCCAGTAATGAAGGTTGTTTAATTAGGTCCAGATAAAATAGCTCCAATTCTGTTTCTGATCCACCTGTCAAAGCAAATCAGTCTTTTACATGGCTTTAAAAAAACCAAATTAGACTAGCTGATGATTTTTTGAATATTCAAGTAGACATACTGAAGATAAATCCAAACCGAACTTGTGACTGAACAAAACCCTGGAACGTGACCCCAAAGATGAAGAGATCTTATTCTGCCAGAAGCAGAACAAGCTTCATATTTGAGGATTATGAAGTCAAGGACAGAGTGCTAAAAAGTGGTTACTGGAAAGGATAGCAGTGAGCTCCACAGCTCAGGGCAAGGTAACATTTCAATGCTATGTAAAATTAAGCACAAATAACAATGTTAAAGGTCCTGCTTAACGCCCCAAAGCCAGGTGATTTCAGAACAGACATGACCAACTCATGCCATTATAGTGCTACAGAAAAAAAAAATACTTTGTTGTTCATGCTATTGTTACAGAAACAAGCAGAAAATCTAAAACGGCTGATAGGGTTGAATGCTAAAAAGTAATTTTCTGTTGGATTTATGATGGACAAGTAGGCTGAATACATTTACTGGTAGGCAAATGGCAACAAAAATTGACTATCACAAATGGATTTGACATATAAGATGTTAACTAAAACAATTCAGTACAGCTCTTGAGAAACTGCTAGTAGTTTTTAATACTGCAAGAGCTCAACTAACAACTTCCAAAAGTGTAGGATTAGACACAAACATTAGGCAACAGACTAGAGAGAAAATACTAATTAAAAGCACTGCTCAGGCACACATTGTCAACATCTAGAACACAAAAAAGATAACTCAAATTTTAATATGGAAATCATCTACTAGGCTCTGGTAAGTAAATCAGTTACCATGTCCCTGCTGTTTCCAAGCTTACTGTGTACTCAACCCATTAAGTGAGAACTCACCAAAAAATGTTGGGGCTTCATGTGTTTATCCGAGCCTACCATTTACTCTGCAGGGATGAGATTTCTCTCGTTCTTTGATTCCCTATCAAAGTGGTTCTACTGATGTTAGTTATTAGAGCACTAACTTTTCTCTAGTCATTTATGCATATTGTATTGTCAATTCTTGTGCCTTCTAGAAGATGAACTTGCTTGTTTTGATTGATTTACAATGCATGATAGCTTGCTCTTTTCTCCTAACTGGCATTCTAAGCACCATCCTCAAACTGTCTTTAATCTGTTTAGATTGGACATTTTTTGATTTGGCTTTCCAAATTCAGTGACAGTCAACTGATATTATCAGATGTCTGCACTGATTTCTTACCTTATGCCTATAATTCCTATAAAACACATTTATGGTGGCAACAGGGCACAATTGTTATGGTTGTGTCAGTTTCCACAGTGTTTGGGGTTTTTAATTCTTTTCTCTATGAATAAAATCCTGACCCAATAAAGTCAGACTTCTTCCATTTCCCCCATCACATTCATATGAGAGGAAGTTATGAGTATGAAAGTCCCAAAATCCATTCATGTTTGTTTCATTAGTGTTTCTCCACTGCATTGTAAGGAAATCTGTCTTGTAAGGTAATACAGTCATCTCACAACCTTCTGTTGTGAAAATAGCAAGACATGAACTTGTTATGCCTACATATAGCAAACAGTTATACAAATCCTCCTTGAAATGAGGATATGACTTCTTTCCACCCTCAGCTTATCTTGCTAAAGGTATAACAGGAAAAAATTAGGATCATGAGTCAGAGGATAAGAATTTTTTTTATGTCACTAGGTCTCAGCTTGGGAAGACTTGTGTTGACTTGGTTGCCAAACTAAGGAACAGACTTCCACAAGTGATCCATACTCACCTGCTCTACCTAGAACACACGTCATTCTTTCTAGCACTGGGTGCCTATGATTATCTGTTACTTCTACAGTTCCAAAATCAGAGGTTGATATGGCCTTGCCTGTATTTGCGAGAACCAGAGGCAGCTTTAGGTCAACTGGTTGTTAAAAAGGGTTATGTTTTAACCTGGGCATTTGCACACAATTCACTCCTGATGTTGCATATACTTACATGCTTTATGTTAACGAGCCACCATGTCCAAGACTTACATATTCTTGTCTTTCACTGTCACCTCTACCATATTTAAATGGGATTGTATTCAGCTATTTTATTTATGTCCTTTTTTTGCCTCTAGATCAGAAGTAAATTTTATTAGTTTCAAACACAGATGCTGCACTGCTTCAGAATATATCATTTATTACTGCACCTTGAGCCTGCAACACATGGCAAAACTCCTAAAGACCACAAAATATAAAAACCTGGATTTTTGCTTCCCTTTTTTTTTGAAACAAAGGGAATAATAGACTATCCTGAGCTGGAAGGAAGCCACAAGGATCATCAAAATCTGTGTGGGGCCCCAGCTGGCCTGGGGTCTTTGTGAAATAGTTGGACCAAAGTAGGAACTTCTGCACACCACCAGGGTGACATGCACGAAGGGAAAGACTGTAACACAGTATGGAATTCTGGTCTCTAAGTGCTGAGTCATTGTTGTCTGACTTGCGCAGTCTATGTGTCCAATTAAGAATTATTTATGTATAGAGAAACCAATAGTGCATGGACATGTGTCGATACTAATGTCTATATAAACCGCAGCTTCTGATACAATAAAGGTCCTGTTTTCGGAAGAAGACGTGTCGCTCCTTGACCTACCCTGACAGTGACAAAAATCCACCTTCTGGCCCTGCATAGGGCAGCCCCAAGAGTCACACTATGTGCCTGACAACATTGTCCAAATGCATCTTGAACTCTTTTCCGGCCTGGGGCCATGACCACCTCCCTGGGGAGCCTGTTCCAGTGCCCAGACACCCCTGGGTGAAGAACTTTTCCCTAATATGCAACCTAATCCTCCCCTGACACAGATTCATGCCATTCCCTCAGGTCCTGTCACAGAAAGATCAATGCCTGCCCCTCCACTTCCCCTCATGAGGATGTTGACTGCAATGAGGTCTCTCCTCAGTCTCCTCCAGGCTGCACAAACTATGTGATCTCAGCCTCTTCTCATATGACTTCACCTCAAAGCACTTCATCTTCGTTACTCTCTTTTAGACACTCTCTAAGAGCTTTATACCTTTATATTATGGTGCCCAAAACTCAAGGTGAGGCTACACCAGCACAGGGCACAGTGGGACAATTACCTCCCTCCACCAGCTGGTGATGAATCATCTGCTGCATAATCACCACTGCTGCTTTTCCAGACCTGTAATCTAGGTTAGAGGTGTTAAGAATACTGGCAAATGTAATCTATTTATGCTCACACTTTACTCCATGACAGGTGCACTCAGACAGCAGTTATATGACCTAGAAGGGTTTTTACCATAAGGAGCAGCGAAGACCACGTGGGATGGCACTAACTCTATTGACATTTAACCAGTCCAAACTGGTTGATGCAAGGAGCATGTTTGTTTATGTGACCTGTATTTACCACAAAAACTGCTAGTCTTCCAGCACTATTCAGGATTTTGCTAATCTCTCCTTTCTCCAAATTTCTGCTTCTGTGCAGGTCCCAGACTGGCTACAGAGAGCCTGTCTTTGTGAGGTGTCTGTGCCATTTTCTAGTGTTAGGATGATACAGGTACTTGTTTATCCCATCACAACTGTTTGCGATGTTGTGTGTTCCAAATAATTTTTATTTCATCTCTCACCTAACCTTAGTATTTCTGGCACAAGGCTTTTCCAGTTATGCATTCTTCATCAGCACATAACAGTTTGTCAGTGCTTATCTGTGTTATAAAAGGGGGAAAAGCTCATGACTCTGTTACCTCATAAGCCTGCCTTTTCAGAGTACTCAAAATTATGCCCTTAAAATGTGCTTTCAACAAGCAAGTAAGTTTTGTACCTTTTTCCCCAATGACAGAGAGCAGGGAGGTGAGGCACTCCACTGTGTAAAATGGCACACACATTTTGTACATCTCATGTTTTAATTCTGTTAGTTCAAAGCATTGAATTAAATTGAGGAAGGTTAATGAAAGGTTTCAGTCATGATTTCAGTGACCATGATGAAGCAAAGGGGCAAGAGAAATGGCAGCTTTAACAATTAAACTCCCTCAACACATTGCTTTAACACCACTGCCATAACACAGCAAAATGCCACAGTTAATCAGATCATGCTTACAGCCAATGCTCTCTGCTAAGAAGTTCTTGTGACTCCCCTGTTGGGACATTCTATAAGACGATCACGTTCTTCATTACTGCTAAATAAAGGTAGGTGCTGCACTGATTAGTATCCTTAATTGTTTATGTTTGAAAATACAGGAGTTATTTATTTTTCATTCTGACTTAAAGTTGACATTACAAATACATAAGTACAATCAAAACGCTATTCCCCTGTAAATCTCAGTTCTACCATGAAATAGGAGGCTACAAGGACCCAATAGCCATGCTGTAACCATCCAGAGATTTTCGGCACATACTGCAAGTACTTCGCTTACCTCACTAAAAGCCAAAAGCAAGTCTGGCACTAGATCAGTCAGTCACATCCTCTGGCTTAAAGTATTTCTTTCTCAGCCTCTATTAAGTTGTAAGCAAACATCTGAGTAATTGAAACCTCCTGCAGGGTCTCATCACATTTTAGGATTGGCCCTTTCTCCTTACCAATAAAATTCAAAAGCAGTGTATTCATAGTGCTAGCACATGCCAGAGGAATAAATTATCCTATAAAGGGCTCACTTTCTGCTGTAGTATGCTCTCATGTCCTTACTGAGGATAAAAGGAAACCAAGAAGCCCAGGCTTGCAGAGGAAGAAAGACAGTATTGGCCAGCAATAACAGCATTAGATCTGGATATGCAAGACCCTAGCTCAAGTCACTGTTTTCTCTGTGCCTTGGTCAAGTGGGTGGGATTATTTCTATAAATAGGGTTAAGAGCACTTACAAATACAACTCCAAGTTATTGCAGAATTAGACAATTAAAAGATTTTGGCACATTTAAATACTTTGATAACACACACACCCCAAAGTAGAGAACTTCTCCAGGTTATACTGAAACCAGCAAAAAGACATACGAAATAGAAAACACCTTCCACATTTTGATTCACTATCCATCTTAAAAATGTCTATTAACAATATTATTTAGGTGTCATATCAGTATTCTGAAAACTAAGATAAAAGCATCATGTCAAGGAGGAGGAAAGGTGTTCCCAGTAACAGCAGATAGGTAAGTCATGTTTGGGTGGAGACTGGTGAACTACAGTAAGGCTCTGGTAGATGTAGATGCAATGCTTACCATGCGAGGTCACCCCCTCACAGCAGAGATGTAGTGCAATATGCCCCTGTAAAGGAATGCAGGCCCACACTCCTCAGGAGTCTGAAAATACTGCAGGCTGTGGACTACAGCAGATGGGATGGGATATATCCCAAGGCTGGAACAAGGGGCTACAAAAGAGGGGCAGAGTAGGTACTTTGGGGACAAAAATATTAAACCACTGCAAGTTATATCTACCAGGACCCTACATGAATAAAAGTGGGCACAGAAATAGAATAAATAGGAATATTAATAATTGACATCACTGATGGGAATAATGTCTGGTAAGTTTTGCTAGTCTCTTCTTTATATAGTGGGGGTTTTGTGGCTTTTACAATTTTACAGATATTAATTTGAGGAAATAGATTTTAGAAAGCTTAATGAAAGGTTTTAATCACAATTGTGATGACCATGGCCTAACAGAAGGCCAAGAAACCTTGCAATTAAAAAAGAATATGAAAATTTTATTTATCCATTGCTAGGACACAAAAAAACCCACCATTCTTTATATACTACATTGATTACTAAAAAAAAGTTGTCACGTATTGCTTTGATGATGCAAGATTGTTGTTATGGCAATGAAAGGCAAATAAAAACTCTTTCTCAGACTTAATTAGGTCATTCGTTTAATCTCATGGGGATTTTCCTCCCTTTCTTCTTTCTACTTCTCTCCATTTCTTTTGTTTAGCTGTTTGCTTTTAAAAAGTTAAGAAGACTTCTTTTTTTATGTACTTGAGGACTTTCGGTATTTAAGTAAGTTATGCCAGGTATTTTCCTCTGCTTTGGATGTCAAATGCAACCATCACTTAAATGGTGCCACTACTATCTCGCCACAACCTTCAAAGTTATTTCTGTTGCATACTATGGTTCAAAATGCTGAATACATACTTTGTGTAGACTTGAACTGAAAATTCCCATTGAAATCTATGACTTGGACCTTCCTTTACTGTCCTATAAGACAGAGCAGAATCCTCCTTTTTGTTCGTAAAAATAGTCACCTATAAAATAATGTATGTACTGTCTGCTGAATATTCTCTACTATTCATGAAGTTAAAATTAACTTCTTTTAATTGCTTATCAGTTCTGTAAGCATAATTCCCATGATTTACCCCGCTTTCACAAGGATGTGCTACCTTTCCATATAGAACTTCATATTTTTATGAATTTTTACTGTTTAAAATGTATATGTATGTAAATTATTATGCATCTGAGCCTTTCGCATCAGAGGTACACTATAAATACAAAATCAACGTGGAAAACATCATGTCTGCTTTAACTTGACTTGATTATGGCTAAATATGAAAAAATAAATTAGCATTTTACTCTATTTTTAGTTGTCTTCATTGTATTATACTGTATATTGGCTTCAAATGCGCAGATTAACACCCCTCCCAACTATCTCCTATAGCTTTATGCTAAAAAGTGTAACTTAAAACAACTCATGAGGGACTCGGTAAAGAAAGTCAGATGTCTAATACAGATGCTCCTTATCTGAAGGACAAATATGTTGAAAATTTTGGAATACTGAGTTTTGCTTTTTCTAAGAACAGACTTACCTATTGCAGATGGCAAATTTAGCACAAGTTGTGTTAAAAAAGACTGAGAGTGTATAAAGCTTTCTCATAATTTAGATCATATTTAGATCATAGGAACATAGTTCATGTTTCCTATAATTTATTATTGATCACTCTTAGATTTATTACCTATATTTTAGCTAATGATTCAAGCGATTTTAAAAATAAAGCAGCTACAAAAGGCTGCAATTCTGCAGTCATGCCAAAGACCATTTTTCTTGTCCATGGACGTGATTGACATAGGAATGTGACTCAGGAAGAAAACATTATTAATATGAAGAAAAGTTATGACTTTTGAATGATGTTGGCTTGCCTTGCAAGTAATTCTCTGGGTTATATCTGCATTGCATATTCTGTTAAGTATATATAGTCAGATTCTCTTTACACATTTTAGCTTCTTTAATAATTTTGCTAAATGTAGAAGTGGGGAAAATAAAGACATATTATTAATAAACAAGCAATTAAACAGGTTAGGGCAACAATGCAATGCTGGTCATTCAGGAACCCTGTGCTAATTTTAATTAGCTGCTTTCCCTTGCTTTCAAATGTAATTAAAGCAGCTTAGTTGTGCTCAGTGATGCAAACCACCTTATTTAATCACTAACATTATTTCCCTGAACTATTAATGATTTTCAAAACGCTTGTTTATGCAGAATTAGAACAGTAATTATCTTACCAGTTAATTTTGTACCTTCACATTTCACACCTCGCTCAAACGTCATTCATTTACCATAGCCTTTCTGTCAAAACAAAGAAATGCTTGTTCTAAATGCGCTTCTGACTGCCAAATTGAAAGCCAAGTTTTGTAACACTAATAAAGTAGCTCCCAAGTGAAACAGGTGTAGTAATTTAGACCCTTCCTGTCTCCAGCTTGCACGTACATGCTATGTCTTTTCTTTATTAGCTTTAAAATGAGAGCTTGGTGTGCAAAATAAGCTATTTAATTCAGACTTGTGGAGCAGAATATAATCTTTAATTTAAACTAGAGCAGTAAAAAAAGGCCTTTAATTTTAACCGGCATGTGTGTGTGAATTTGAATTAATAATCCAGAAAATTGAAACTGTTTTGCTGCTGTTGCTGGATAGTGACTGTTCTTCACATGCCCTTAGTTTCACTCTCTCCACTTCTCTCTCCCAAGCTTTGCGTAGTACCTATTTTATGATGTTGCTGTCTTACAGAAAGGGAATTCTTCTAAAACAAAAAAATTTCTGTTGACTGAATTCTTGCAAAAACATACTGTGTTGAAAGAAATTCTTATGTCCGTATTATTTCAATTTAAAAAAGTATCATGAGTGTGTTCATTATATCTACTTAAGGCAGAATTTAAATACACCGTGAGGTTACACTTCACGAATCCTCAGATTTTTCTCCTGTTATTTCTTTTACCGTAAGTTAACAACTTATTATGTCCTTATAATCACAAAATACATTGGCCTTGCAATCAGCAAATAATTCTTTCTCCTGACTCTTCTGTGAAAGGGAGGTCTTCCCTAATACCAGGAAAATTAAGCAAATGCCCAAAGTCATACAAAAGATAATCTGTGGCAAAACTACAAAATAAAAGAGGAAAGCTCCATCTTCCAGGTATGAGTAGTCCCTGAAGTCTCCTACATTTATCCCAAGTTGTGCAGCAAGTGCTGGTGGTGAGCACCAGTTGCTGCTTTTCCAGGAGACGGCCTGAGAGCCAAAGGAGCAGCCTATGTGAAGTCATTCTGACTCTCTCCTCTCTGGGGCCACACATCAGACAACTAAACAGCTATCTATGTAATCCACTTAAATCAAGTTCAACATTCAATCCACAAAACTAGAAGACAGCCTAAAAATCCCACTGTAAATCAGGCCTATCACTTATACACTGCACCTGTGGATAGCATAGATACACATCTGGCAAAATTCCCTCTGAAAAAGGGGACGAAAAAGACTGGATTTGATGCACTGCTTCTACAACTGACATAATTTTTTGCAGGAAAGGTAATTGCAAACAGCGTATTAGATCTTAGCTTTTAAAGGCTTGTTAATGAGATTTACATTTAAACATGAAAGCAGTGCATTTGATCTCCACTTAACTATTCTAAAGCATAAAGTTAGCCCCTCTAAGCAAAAGGGATGGCAGAAAGGACACCAAAGAGGCCAACAATAATTTTGCGTGTGTTCATTAGAGGCACTGAGTTACTGCAGTCACAATTTTAAATACCGCATCACATTTTGCAAATATTCTTTCTAAATACATTATAAATCATAGAGATGAGAGCAGATCAATGTGCAAAACAAACTGTTTTCGTTAAAAAGCCATATTTTGTCTAAAAGCTTTACAGGCACCCTGACAAAGTAGTTATATTTTAATAAATTTCAATGTATTAGATTTTTCCAGAGATTCTATAAATTTGAGACAGCTAAAATTATTTCAATATTTTCAGAATGCCCAAGATTTATGATCTCCTGGCAACTAGCAATCACATGGCTGGAGAGGTTTTGGCCTACTGCTACAATGCCGCTATATGTTCGGTTGATGATTTATTCAAACCCAGTTTGCAGCCTGCTGTTAGCTCCCTCATTGCTTTAATGCAGCTAGTCTACCATTCATAACTGTCAAGAACCAATTCATTGGGACTTGCACTTACTAAGCACCCAAACTGTGTAGTGAACATACACAGTTTTGTGCCTGGGAACGTGAATAAACACTCTACTTTCCATCTGTATAAACCGATCTCCGATGTTTTTAACACCATGCTTTATTTTCACATTGTTATCAAGATACTCAGCCATGAACGCCAAAGAAGCCATTGTCACAGCCCTCGTTAGCAGGTGGCACTAAGCCTGGCAGCCTCCTGCCTAACAGTGTTTGGCTGGTTTAACACACCAGGCTTGCACAAAGTTACTCTTACGACTTTACACGGAAAGAGGAAGGACTGGCTCATCTTCCAGATAGAGTGTTGTGCTTGGAGAAACAGCAATAGACTTATTTTCTTAAATAGTGCTTTCCTTGAAAGGAAAAAGATTGCTCTGGCAATTAAAGGAGTAATCACGGTGGATATTTACCCTGTTGAGGACAATATATCAATTCTCTTGGTCAAACACACCAACTGTGTAAATAATATAAAGAGAAAATGGCTTTTGAAAATAAAATATTACTTAAGAAGTGCATTCGTATTTTAATCTAACACTGCTAATTCAATAGTCTTAAAAAGGTATATTTGGATTGCAGCCTTTAATAGTTTTCCACGTTGAATACCAGGGTAATATGATTTTTCTCCATTCTGTACACATAAGGAACATTCTAAAATGTGTAGCCACAATTACACAGCAGCAGTGTGCATGATATTTAATACAAGCCTGGGAATAAAGCTGGTTCAAATAATTTGGTTTAAAACAATTATAAATAGCAATTTTAACATAATGATTCTAGTGTAGTATGCTTTGCTCAAATTGTGGGAAAATACAATATTCTGAGCACTAATTTAATTCAAATTAGGATTACTGTAAAATCAATGTTCTGACCAAACAGCAGTAAAATAAAGTTTGAGGTTGTTTTTGGGTTTTGTTTGGTCTTATTTTTGTTCTGGCACAAAGAACTCAGTAATTCTTGAAAAGGAAATTATTATAAAAATGTCAGCAAGAATAATTGGAGGGTCAGGAGGTTTTGCTCTTGAGTGTTTGCTGATATTTTGCCCATCCCATCAAGAATTTCAAAAGAGGAATAAAACAGCATTCTATCTTCTGGACAGCTTGATGTTTGTCTTTGCTGTCAAACAGCAGGGGATGCAATACCATTCATACTGAGAAGATTAGAGTAATACAGAAAATATGATAAACCAGAAGAATTCTCAACTAGTCATATGACGCATTAAGAGATCTAGACTCCTTTAGTGCATAGAGACTGACATACAGGACCCTAATGAATCAAGGTTGTTCATTAATAGGAAATGCACTTTCCTACCAGCTCTTTACATTTTAATGAAGATGTTTACACAAATAACTTTTAAAAATTATACAAAATCATCTCAACAGCAGTTAACTACACTACACCATAATCTGATGCTGTAAATAGAAAAGGCCTCTGCTTACACTCAGGAGTGTAACAGGACTACTCAGCATTACCCCTGGGAGTATTTTTAATCAATATTCATTATTTCTCAGAACATACCAAACTGTTTATTGAATAAATGAATGGCTGGAACTACAATGACATGAAATCAAATAGGTAAACCAATTTCTTTAATAACATGGGCTGAACAGGCCACCTCATCTTACCTGGTTGAAACTAAAAGAAATTCAACACCATTGAGTAAGTGATCCAAATAAAGGATGCAATCTGTTTTCATGTTTGATACGCAGAGGTGTATAGCCACATGCTGATTTGTGCAATATTTCTAAATTGCAGTTGAAAGTTTCCTTCTTTTTGATACAACTTTGTGTTTTTCCCCACAATTCTTCATTAGTCAGCATACTGCAAAGCTTCTGAAATAAAAATCAGATCTGAAAAATGAGATCTGTAAAACTGTTCACCGTAAAGTCTTTAGGCACAGCAAATGGATTTCTCTAATAACCTTTTATTCACTTGTATTGGCTTCAGTGGTACATACAAAGTATGCTACATCCTAATATATACTTCAGACTACTTCATAGGGGTTTTTGGCATAATGTAAAAAATAATATTTTGAGGCACAGAGGTTCTGTTGAGGTTTTTTTTTCAGTTGAAGAAAAATCACTAGGGTACGAGATCTCCAAGAAATGTTTGTACATTTGTTTAAAACACAAGCAAGCGTATTCATTTGGTTCTACATAATACAGATCATATTGTTTACATGATCTTCAACTCACAAATTTCTTCCACTATCTGGAAATACTTAATTTTCATTTGTACTCAAAATATACATGATTACTCTTCTTATGAAAAAAATATAAACTGTACTAATCGACTGTTAATTAATTTGTAGGATGCTCACTTTAACATCTACTTGAACTTGTCACAATTAATCTAACATATGACAAAACAGCAATATAATTTCATTGTTCCAAAGAGATGAAAGTATGAAACAACCTGAGCAACGAAAGGAAAAGAGGGGTAGCAGTTTCAGTTTGTATGTTAATTCCATGTGTTTGTTGTTGTCACAATTAATTATAGAGAAACTGTGTCAATATATTGTGTTATGTTGTCATTTACAATAACGCTAATGTAAGAACTTTCATTAAACTCACTTTTGTAGATCACAGATTTTTGCAAATGGTAAAGGCCTATGGTTAAACCAGAAATCTAACCTGAAGTCTGAAATTCAAATCTAACTTCCCTTTCAATTTCAATTTACCTTACAACACTGAAACACTAAAGCCCTAAATTCAGCTGTTAACACTAACATTGAGGTTAAAAGTGTTACCTGCTGAAACAAAGCTGCTTCCTCTTGTAATATATAAATACTCTGCAGAAATTCAAGTCCAGTCACCATTCTGTGTTGCACACGTTTCTAGAGCATTCGGGGCTATCTGACAACATGAGGCATCGGCAGCGACCAAAACGACACCTTCCCCTGATTCCAACCACATCCCAGGCACTAACGCGCTGGATTTATTCACAGAGCTTTCAGCTCCCTTAGTCCGACATTTTGCACTGTCCACTTTAATATACATCTAAAGGTTGTTAAGGTTCAGTTGCCGTTTTGAAATTAAATAAAATACGTTATTTTTCCAATACGAGGTTGTTTAAAATGGCTGTGATGGTCCTCCCGGCTGAGGCAACAGACTGGGCAGAGCGGCGGGAAACGAAGCGGAGGCGGTTTGTGGCGCAGGGACCGGCCAGCAGATGGCGGCAGAGAGCAGCGCGCCCGCCCTCCCCTTAGCGTGGGGACTTTAACGCTCACAGACCACAAGGTCTTCTGGGCGCCTCATCACACCGTCACACAGCAGCCTCCTGACTTGTGCCATCAACTTACTTTTTATGTTTTAAGGTAACATAACAAGCTCCAAACATTGGTTAACATCCAGTTTGTTCTGTCGGAGCTGGGCACTTGCCTTAAACACACCATAGACTGGATGCACTAAGCTCTCTCACAACTTCTGAACAATCAAGTATCATGAAATCAGTTTTGGCAGTGATAAAAATCAAACGTTTTCTGGAGCTATTATTGCCTAAAATGTTAATGCAGTTTACATTTTCCAAACATGATCGATAGCTGGGGGAAAAGTGCCCATAAATTACTAAAGGCAAGTACCATTCTATTAGCACTCAGGAGATTTTGCAACATTTGCCAGTCTCTGTTTTACTGGAAAAAAATTAATTTACTGAAAGCCAAGGTTTTTACCTGTCTTTGTCTTTATCTGTAAAAGAGGGATATTTTTATCAGGAGTAATTTAGGTGATGCAATTCTAATGTACTATAGATATAGGTTTCAATTAATGTTCTCTCTGTCAGCTTTACATTCCATGTTTTATGAAATCATTAATTATTGTCCTGTTTCTATTATGATACTATTAGGACATAAAGAGATGTATGTAAATGGAGATGTAAAATAAATGTACAACGGTTACTAGGAGCAACATCTGTGCAGTATCATACGTGTTTACACTAATTTTCTAAAGATTGTTCCATTCATTACAAAGCATT
This sequence comes from Grallaria varia, assembly GCA_013396735.1. Classification (NCBI taxonomy): domain Eukaryota; kingdom Metazoa; phylum Chordata; class Aves; order Passeriformes; family Formicariidae; genus Grallaria; species Grallaria varia. The sequence goes on along the minus strand of VWZG01004051.1, from coordinate 55,169 downwards.
GTTACTTGCTGTGGCACAACCCTTATTTCCATGCATTTAGGGATTCAAGCAAAGAGAGGGTAAATGAGAGCCTAATCAATACCACTTTTCATTTTGCTTCTAATGTGCTGCCTTTCCCTTTCTTTTCTTCACAAACAAATCCAAAAAAGATCTTGACGTTACAGTCATAAAATGTAATTCTTCTGCAGAAACACAGACAATAATGCTCCCTGTATTCAGGCGTATTGCATATTCTAATGGCATTTGGCTAAATTGAGTATGGATTTAACATCAAAGGCTTCATGAATTTTTCAAATGAGATATTAAAGTCAATATTTCAAGTGAAAGATATTTCAATTTAGTTGCATACACAACAATAAAAAACTTCTACAAGGCAGAGGTACTAGTGACTGTGGCAGTATTAGTTCATTCAGGAAATTATTAGTTTATAAGAAAATCAAACAGAAGGTTGTGATATGGCAATGACACGGAATAAATCAGACTAACCGATACACAGTAAAGGTACTTTATCTCTTGGAGTCTGAAGCAGAACTTGCTACTGGCATGTTCAGTCCTTCAAGCAGGGCTTCATCTGGGGCTATTTTATTTCTTCATTTTGTAAATTCAAATGGTTTCATCAAGATTTGCATTCAGAGCCTCAGAAATCTGCTTATTTTCATCTCTGAAATGGCTAGGCTTACTGTACACAAGAAAAACTCCTAATCTTGTTTACTTTTTAACCTAAGTGCATTTTTCTCCATATTGTCAATGTTTGTGAAATGCTGCTTCTGGTTTCACACTGCGTTACTGGAAGTCCAGGCTCAGTGCCCACAAAAAGTCCACTAAGCTCTGATAACTTCTGTGTCCTGGCAGAGACAGAGACTTGCAAACACCAGAACACAGAGACTGATCATTCTTTTCCTTTCCTATTTCATGCGCATGGAATGTAGCAAAACGCCCATTAACTTGGTAATATATTGTATTATGATGTCCTGACACGTCCCTGAAGAACTCATGTATTTGCATGCCCTGCCACTCTTGGGGGAGCTGGAGGCACTGCACACGTGCAGGTAGTGCCTATTTAGACAGATACAATCACAGGGACATGGTGCTATTCTATGACCAAACACATCATTTGTTCACACATGGGATAACAGCAGCTACAAATACACCTCCCTGAAGATGCAATGATTACCGATTTTACTAGTAATTTTTATATTATTAAAAACTAAACATAATTAATAATCCTACTGCTAAGAAATACAGAAAGACTGTATTTTTGTATTTCTGCTGCTGCTACCACTACAAATACAAAAAGCTTTGCTGTGTAACTGACATTTCTACAGAAGCCCCCAGCCAGTTTTTGAGATTGCCTTTTAATGCAGGTGGGAGGACATATCTTTTTGGGTACCAAAGGAAAGTTACACTGATTTAAAACTTTGATTATCAGGTAGTTTGGGCCCACAAATTACTAAAAAAAAAAATGATCCTAAAAGCACTTCTTGACACCAGCAGGTTGTTTGTCTCTACAATGTTCACCTAAGTGTTTGCACTTACCGTGAGAGCACTTCAAGGGCTCACAGAAAACACAAAGCTGGTACTAAATGTTAAAATGCTAGGCCTATCACAGCTGCTGGACCTACAGCAAATGCTGACCTGTTGTTCAGAACAAGGCCAGTAGCCTGGTGGGGAACACTTGCAGAGACTGAGGCATGCCATCTTTCCCCCATTCAAACTACATAATTTGTAGCACTAATTCATCCAGTCTGCACCCTTGTAGGCCTTGGTGTCCTCTCTGTTCACCCCTAGAGCCTTTCTGAAGCTCAGCGGTCAAAGCACTCTAGCAAAAGGGAAGTGCCACCATCTCAGAGGCAATCAATCAAGGATAAATATCACCTTCAGAAACAGGACTCTCTGAAAAAGTACTTCTTGTGGTAACAAAGGTAAAGCAGACGCTTTGTATGGTTAATAAGATCCAATAGTATCTAGAATTATATTCTCAAAATTGCCTCTGGGGCTGGGGAATATGGTTTCCTTTTCATCTGTTGTGATTTCTGGACATCTTTGAGATAGTTCTGAAAACTACAGTTCACACTTAATGAGACAGCAGTGCATCCAAAAACTTCCAGTTGAAATTACTGAAATTTTGATCTTTCTTATGGCATGACATAAAATTACACTGTTAAGAGGAAAGATTCCCTCATGATCTCCATTCACTGAGAATCAATGTTTAAGAAATGATTCTCTGCATTAAACAATTTCATATTTTCCTTCTTGATTGTAGGGATGCACATAAAGTTGAGAGTACCTCTCTTGCAAGATTTACGTCGAAATGAGAGCTCAAATCGCTCTTTAGAGCACTGCTAAACAAACAAGGAATGGTTGGAGCTCACATCACAAGATGTAGGATTTACCCTTAGACAAGCAAATGCTATGCCAATAATACAGTGATTCACTTATCAAGCTGTACATAATTTTTCTGTTTAGTTGAAGTTTCTATGGAAAACATACGAGTAGATTATCCATAGAAATAAACTGAAGGAATTGTACTACCTAAAAGACATTTTTGACTCTCTACTAACTGGTGATAATCTGCACTGATCCACATTGCAATTCCATTGCTGCTGACATTAAGATCTACAACAAGGAAACTACGCAAAGAGCAGATTTAAACAGGTATTTCACATTAACTCAATATATACAGTGAAAAATGTCTTTCATGGAAGTTCAAGTTTTCTGCTTCATTCTTTGCAATTCTATGCATGTTGTTATAAATAAGGAGTAACGAAAATCCAATTGACACTTATTTGATTTTTCTCTAATTTCATAGCTTTCTGAATTTTTCTAATTTGCTCTTTAAGTTTCCTTCTTGTAATTAGATGGAATCTCATGGCATGGGGAGGGATGGTTACACTTTCTGATGTAGCATTCTTACAGAGGGAGCAAAGCACAGCTGCTTTCAGACTCGTTAATACATTTTGTAGGGAATGAAAGCCTTGAAAAGGATTGTAGTTTTGTGCATTTCCTCCCCCTGCCCACAGCAAATGGAGCTGGCAGTCCACCAAAGCTCCAAACATACGCTCTTGCACTGTGTAGAAGAAAGTGTGGCATTTCATTAAGGGGAAATGAAAGCTTTTGGGGCACCATGTAGGACCATCTTCATTACAGAGGAAGAACCAGAGAGGCTGAAAGAAGCAGTCAAAATGCTGGGACAGAAAGGTGGGAAATGTGTGTATGACTAGGTGAAGAAGCGATACCTGGATTATACTGCAATTCCTTTTCATTTGTTACAGGCCAGGTCTACAGCATTAGCTCTTCATCTAGGTAGAAGTAAGATACACCAAGACCCTCAACAGATTTTTTTTAGTCTCTATCTGGGAAAAGCATTTATTATGAAGTGTTAGGTGGTTCATTGTACCTGTGATAGCCTTCTAAACTAAGGTGAATTTTGTATGCTTTCACAGAGTGACAAAGCAGTAAAGTCAATAAAAATCAAAATAAAAAGTTCCACAAAGGTCATCTGAAAAGGCTTAGAGGCAATCAAAAATCAAGCTGTTTACCAGGCATACAAGAATAGGAACAACCTTAGTGCAAAGTATAATAAACAAATTCCTCTAGCAATATAAAGTGCACAGATGCTTTTTCTATTAATTCCTTCCATCTTTTGAAAGCCACACAGTACCAATGGAGGCAACAGGACTTACCCTACTTCAGAGTTCAGCAGTGAGCTCTGTGTATTTGTCCACCCACCTTCCTGACAAAAAGAAATGTTATGTGTCAGGAATGAGTCCAGTAATTATCTTCTAACACAGGAGCAATGCAAACAACATTCTGCTAATGGTGGTAGCATTAATGCTCAAAGTTTTCATTTTCAAAAGTGAAAGCATTTACAGACACAACCTGGATATTTTAACTGTCACAGGTCTCAGCAATCTGATATTGCTTAGCCTGGTAGCTGAGGCATTAAGCCACTGGTCTCTATCTGCTACCAGAACAGATCTTCTCAGTACTTATCTAGTAAACTCAATAATTAATCCACCCAAATCTGAAGAAGAAAAGCAAGGGCTATGTCACTTTAAACAAGTAAGAAATAAAAAAAATGTACTGATTTTTTAAAAAATAGATCATGAAAATATTTTCTAGTCTATGGTAAGACCAAAAAACAACATAAAACTGTAGTGGTCTACAGTAATTCAAAGTCATTGGACTCATAAGTCCCAAAATATACAGAATAACTTCAATTTGCTTGATCAATTATGTCTCTTACCTTTCAAAACAAAGAAAAAAAAAACAAAAAAGGGCAAAAAGTTCACTTCCACATAGAAAGGACAAAGCATCTACTATATGAGTGCAATCAAATACAGATTTGTACCAGAAATATTAAAAGTACAGATTGGAAAAATACTTAAAAGTATTTCATGCAATTCCAAGGAAAATTAGATGCATGACTGAAAAGGATACAAGTGTACACTATTCATTACATAGAATACGGTAACACTTGGCTAAAACTAGTGTGGAGTTCCTCACTTTAATGAGCACAGTCTTCACCCACAAATTAAAAATAAACAAATAAAAAAGATACGAGTATGACCTCACTTACTGGCAGTTGATCAAACTGCAATTTGTCTGAAGAGCTGGGAAGCCACTGCTTTATAACACATCAAGAACTCATGCTTATTGAACTGATCTGTATACAGTCTGAATTTTTCTGTCTACAGCAATTGCTTTTCCTATCAAAACATTTGGTTTCATGTAAATGACAACCTAATGGTTAATTGGAAATATAGCATGATGTTTAAAGTTAAATCATGTTCACTTAACTTTGGAGTATCATTGCACCATCGCTGAATAAAGTATGTTTCCTTAAGCTGAGGGTTGTACAATATACAGCAAGCAGTCTAAACTCAGTGCGGTGCTGCTCATATTAATACCAAACTTGAATAGCTGCACAGAACAGTCTAAATCTTTAACATACATATATTACCATAACTTTAAAACCAGCAGTTTTCATTAATCACACAAAGGCGTGCTTATTCATTTACACCCAGCTGATTAAAATACAGATATATAGTCCTGAACAACACAGTAATCACAGGCACTCAGCCATTCTTTCAAAATAGCACTTTCTTGGCCTTGTTTCACCACTCAGCTACATATTTCAGATTACAAAACTGGTTAAAGATTCCAGCACAGAAATGGACCAAAAAAAAAAATCCTAAATAACAGATTGAAGGGCATAAATTTTCTGCCACAACAAAGATAAAGCTTCAGGTAGAGAATGCCTAGTTCCATGCCCTCCATCCTACTGCTGTAGCATTTCAAACATAATCAAAAGAAACTAATTTGAATTTTTGATAAGGAAAGCCTGAAAATAGCTTGATAAACTATGGATAGACATCTGTAGCTTTAAACTTTTATTTACATGAATCCAGACATCTAAAAATGTTTGGAACACAGGAAAGTCTATGCTGGAAACAGAGCTATTTCTTAGAGAATGGGTCAAGAAAATAGAGCTCTTAAGTCATTTATTGTCCAAATCTGTGTGAGTCTCACATGAGCTGAAAAGGAACAGTTACGATCCAAAGTACACTTTCATGTTTGAGCTATGTCCTCTAAACATATAATTTACTCAGGGGTTGTAGCTCCATCTAAGGATATAACTTTTGAATATTTTTCAGAAGGGATGCAATGGCTGTCTCATTAAGCTTCTAATTGTATCAATAGGCAAAAGCTGGCAGTCAAGGCAGCTTCAGAAGGTGGTTGAGGGAGACAAAGATTTCCAGTTTGTAGAGGAATGACTATTTCTTTACTTATATTTCTGAAATGTATATGAAGGATAAGAAGGAAGTTATTGTTGATTTTTACCATCAGCTTGTGAGACGTTGAAAAAGAGAATGTCTTCAGAATGTACGGACCACGAGTTTTGGGGAAAGAATGAAAGGGACAGAGGTTGAGATGAAGGGTTTTAGATTACCTAGAATTATTCTGTTGTTTGTCCTCCTTATAAAAAGCATTTCTCTTACAGTAGAGTATTCTTTCCCTTAACAGAATAACTTTTCATGTCTTTTTCTTGGGATTTTTTTTTTCATTCGGTACCCCCTGATATTTGGTATTATTTACTGAATATCTAATGGCACAAATACTGAATACATACTTTACTAGTTAGGAAATTACAGCTACCTGTTTCATGGGTTTGTTTTTAAAGCACTGTCTTCCTACAAGACAATTTGGCTGACAATTAATAAAATAATGAACTAGCAAAGGTACTTCTTATATTGAGTCCTTAAAATTCCATGCTGTACTTTATAATTTCTATAACAATATTACAAACTTCTGAGTATATACCTGATGACTATTGCTGCACTTACCTATACAGACAGCTACGAAAAAATCAAGATAGGCTGATATATAGAACAATTTGCAGATACAATTTTCAGCTAGACTGAAGTAAATTTGATTATAAGAGATGGGATTGAAGAGATCTTGGTTTTTTGAAGTTCTCTTCTTCTATAAGCTACTTCGATAGCAATAAAATGTTTTCAATAAGGAAAAACCCTCATGTGTACAGGTATGGAAATGTATTTAGAATATTTTGTGATGGAATACCTAAAAAGCTGTCTCACTACCAGAAGCTACTTCCAGCCTTTTCTGCATATCAAGTAGCACTGCTATTCAGTCACACTTTTTACCCTTTGGACCTGATACATCATCCACTGAAACTTGATTACAGCCATAGTGGCCTCTGCATTAGAGAGTCCCTTCTTATTCTGTACCATCAGATCCTTGCAAAACCAAGTGGCAGTCAGTGGATGACATCACTACCTTGTCTGCCAAGTGTCTGTATTGCAAAAAAACCAAACCCAACCGAATTTCATATGATGGAAATAACAACAGCAACAACAATAATAATAGTAATTATAACGCGTTATTAACCACATGGGCAATGTTGACCCACAAAAATAGAAATTTTGAATTTATCTTTTATCCATATTCCACTTTTAACAAATACAAATGTAATTTGTAACTTTATAAATTGACAAGCAGAATACAATGTCTGTCCATTATCTGTCCAACAAACTCATTAAAGTGAAACAACTGACAACAAATAACACAAACAACACATGAAAGATCTCATGGAAGATCAGGTCCTGCATACCTAATATTCTGTTTGGGGATGCAATCCTGTGTAACAATCTTTCACAGAATGGGTTAGTATTTCTAAAGCACTGTAAGGAGTCTTGCACACTGTCAGACAAGGTTAGTTATTATTCCTCTAATACTCATTGTCTACCAGTGCATACATACTGGACTCAATAAGCTACATGTTTATAATTATAATTTATGTACATACTTCCACAAATTTTCTTGAAGAATGGCATTTTGCTGTGAACTGAATGCAGAATCAGGAGCCAAGAGCTGTTGTTCTAACCTTCGCTGCAGTGGACAGAGGGAAAATACAAGGATAAACTACATTCCCTGCCTTCCCTGATTTTCTTAAATGCTGGTATCACCTATGTTTCATCCCTAACTACAACTTTGTGACTCATCTCAATTGGTCTCACCTATGTTCATGAAAACTAAATCTACCATAATCTGGAAAAGAAAATCTAAAAAAATTATGTCCTTTGGGTCTAGAACACAAGTCCCTATTATTCAATTATTCCCGGAGTAAGTTTCCTAACCTTGATTAAGCAGTAGGTGTTGTGAACTTGTTCCATCCTATGATGACTGAAGCTTGTCAAGGAGACACAATTCTCTGTTAAATTCTTATCACTTCCTCAAAACAGACATCAGCTGACATTGAAATAATTTGCAAGAATGCAAAGCACCTGATTCGCAGCCAAACTTGAAATCACACAAAATTCAGTAGCTGTGACATAGTTGTTCCTCTCCAACCATATAATGGTTGGATATACTAATGTACATGGCCTTCTGTCATTTGGGGGATTCCTCAGAGTTCCTCAACTCCTCAAAATGCCCTGACATAAACACTCATGTCCAACGCACAGCAAGCGGGAGGTAATGCTGAACATTCTGCTTGGCAGAAAAAGTGCAGAAACAGAAGTCAGGCGGCCTAAGGAACACTCTTCAAGTAGTTCAGTCTCTTTTACAAACACTTTCCATGCAGTTCTGGATTCAAGTAATTCCAACGTTGTCTGTTTTCTGAGAAGACTAGATCCTTAATGGAAAAACTGCTGCTAGCTATGTGTTCATTAGAATTGGAAATGGAGAGTCACTCTTCTAGCCTGCAGCCAGAAGGTGGGCTATCTTGGAGGCAGGGTTGATAGCTTTTGAATACCAGATGAAGTCTATAGATACAAGTCTGGTGTCAAATGACAAGAGCCTTAAGCAGATGGATGACAGTGTGTGTGCACTATAGGCTGCTGTTAATTTACTAGTGAGAGATAATGCTTCTTTAAAATTAAAAATGAGTCACTGGAAAAGAGCCTGAGAGGCCATAGCCTGCAGATTGCAGGCCTCCCGGCAGGCCTGCATTCTGGGGGATATGTTTTTATAGAACTATGAAAATTAAAATTGCATGTTAGAGAGAAAGAAAATGTAATTGTTTCCCTTACTAGTTATTTAAGCTATTCATAGTCCAGATTTGTAACTCAAAAGTACATATTCAGTAAAATGGAATAAACTAGTCATAGTAAATCATAGACAAGATACAGATGACCAACAGCAAAGACATACAATATTACTGAATTTTCAAGTGACAAGATGTGGGGTTTATGTTTTTATCTATGCTTTCATTATTTTAGCACAACCATATACAAAGTCCTTCCTTTTCACTATTGCTCTGCATAGGACTTTTCACTGCTGTTGGCTTATGTTGGAAGTAGCACTTTTACTCTGCTGTGGTCTTGGGATGAAAATTTCAAGTAATGACTCTTGCAAGAGTGCCAATATATTTCCATATCATAACACAGATGGGGCTGTCTCATTGTTTCCTTGCTTCAAATGTAAGACCAAACATCAGAGTCAATGTAAAATTCCTGTGAGAGTCCAGTTTGATAAAGAAGCAACTTATCACCCAAGGCAAAATAGGGAGCTGTAAAGAGCAAGTACACGCATCTATCACTTCCTATGCCACCATTGACCATGCTGTCTAGAACTTACTGGGCCACTCACCATCATCTAATTTTAAGAAAACAGTCTTAATTCCAACAGTCACCCATCCAGAGAGGCAGGATCTGGCTGTCAATGTAGCCAAAAGTGTTCTTGATTCCTGTAAGTTTTTATCCAAGTCACTGTAACAACTTAACTCACTGCCTTACAACCAGATTCCAACAGATGTGAAAAACACACTAGAGGAAACATAGTTCTAAACCCTAGATGATTACTTTAATATTCTCATCTATCCAGTGTAGAAATAACTAAGCCTTACAATTTTTCAGTACTTTTTGCCCCTACAGAGGTTGGTGAATATATATATATACCTGTGGATACGAGTATACCTAGAACCCCAGCTTAAAGATACAAAAGATACAACATGATACTTCAGTTAGTGACAATCGGAAGAAGAACCTCATCCTTGTGACTTCCAGTCCTGTCTCCTTGCAGCTGGAACATAGTTTTTAATCCACTACACCAGTGAGCCGACGTAGAAAGCCTGCTACTCTGTTCCAACCTCCTATACTGACTCAGCACCATTGAGCTCAGCAGCGTTACTGATGGTTTACATACATGTGGACGAGGTCGAATTAAATATGGCATATGTAAAAAGATGATCTTCAAAGCTTAAAAAGAAATGAGTGGAAGTAAGGGGAAGAATATATGTACAACGAATTAGCTATCCCGCATAATATACTACAATCAGGGTCACATATAAATATTTACGTATGGTGCACTGCTTATACAATATTGTACTGATTCCTCTCCAACAGTGACGGAGACCTTTGTTCACCAAATGGCTTTTTTCAGCTTTAGAAAGTTTCAAGACAAAAGTATCTACCATAGAGATTTTAGTCACAAACATGTCCAGGTATTTCAGCGCAGCAGCAGCTCTGTGAAAGCACCTCTCATTTCCACTTGAAGGTGAAAGGCTGACTTTACAAAAAAGTTTCTCTCTCTTTTTTCAGTCCTATACAACACCACCTGTCTCATCAGCAGGACACCTCTAAAGGGATGGGCCTCAAGGCACCTCAGTCCCAAGATTCTCCATGCCTCATTCTTCATCCACGCTGCTAGTAATGTACCATCACTGGCACAGTTACACCTGAACACTCTGGTGCTGCCAAACACCTGGCTTGATTTTCCACTGTCCAAATGAAAAATAAGCATAATCTGCTTTTTGAGGATACAGCAAATGAGGGAGTTCATGACAAATTGTGTTGGTTTATGCAGAATAGTGATAATAAGATACAAATGAGAATTTTTTGCTTAATGAATAATACTAATCACGTTTCAACAAATGCTGTGCCCTTCTAATTAGAGAATGCATAAAATCAGCTTAATTTATTTGTGACTAGTTATACATAGTTTAAATATTTACTAGAGGTTTACTCTAACGTTTGAAATTATTTTAAACAGCTCTTGCAGTAACAGCAGACCTGGTAATGTAAAGGAGGTTACAATCCTAACTTCTGCCCTCTGTTTCATTATGCAGCATGTGATGTATACCCTCAGTTTTCAAGATGTAAGAGAAAGGATATTATTGATTTACATGCTAATTCTCCAACTGTTACTAATTTTCTTGATTCCTGCTTCCAAAGTTGCACTTCCAACATTCATCACTGTAGTACACTAGAGGGGCTGAGCATCTTTTTCAATAAATTACAGGAACTATGACTAATTATAGTGATATTAACTATGCAAAGTAATGTGTAACTTAAAATGGATACGTTTATCATTTCAAATTATGCTTTTGACTCTTGATGGCCTAATACATGGATGCTTTTCCTTTTTTTAATACAGATTATGAACTGTGCTATATCTTTTTAAAAAATCTGTTTCACAGATATAGGGATACCTTGTAAATTTGATGAATGTAAATAAATCATTTACATCCCATATAATGTTTAGTGGGTAGAGGACAAGATTAGTACCAAGGGCAAGTAGGACCAAATCCTGATTGTTTTAGTAAAGCACTTGGGATTCAGCTTGAACAGTGCCATTAGCATATATTTAGCCTACAGGATTTGTCCCATATACTTTATGTCTTCCTAATGCTGGAAAGCTTGGCTGACAATACTAGCAGTGTCCAACAGTTAAAGCAAAAATATAAGTACAACTGGCTTTCATAGTATGCAAAGAATGTTGCAAAGGCTTAAAATACAGAAGTTTTAAAATGGCAATGAAGTTGTGCATGTGTAAGAACTCTGTATAGCAGCAGAGCTGTTTAATGGCACCATATTGCTGTAGTTCTCCATCCAGACCAGAAAAAATGCAACTTCTGTTATCTTGGTCATTTTTGTATTACCTACTATTTGCTCTTAGTAAGCCAATGAAATTAAGGAATAACATAGACTGGTATGTTGCAGAGACACTATCAGGGAAACTAAAGCAGTGCAGATGGACAGTGCCAAATTTCTCTACAAGATTTGCAGAAATCAAACACCAGAACCAAAGAGTTTGGCCAGACCCTTCCATATAGTTAGAATATTATTTTCCACTATGACAGAAGAGTCTATGTGTTATTCTTTTTAAAAAAACCAAACACACATGCAGACATCTCCAGGGGTTTACCAGAGGAACACCTGCCCTCTGGACCTCTGCCATTTGCTCCCTAGTTAGTCAATATATCCAATTCTGAGTTTTGTGATGAATGTTCTTATGCTTCCATGATACTGTCCTTAAAAACCTGCCACCTTTCCAGGGCATGTTTCCCCTTCATAGCTGCCTTAAATAGAATCTGACCATTAGTTTCTTTAACCAGTCAAAGCTGACTTTCCTGAGGTTCAGAGACTTCACTCTGCCACTCTCCTTCCTCATGTCTCTCACAATACTGAACTCCACCCTATCATGGTTATTACAGCCAAGGCTACCACCAATTACCACATCCTCAACCAAACCTTCATTGTTAGTGGAAAGCATCAGATCCAGCAGTGAATCATCCCAGATGTCCTTTCCAATACCTGTATCAAGAAGTTACCGCTGCCATCCTCCAGAAATCTTTTTGATTGCTTATCTCCAAACATCTCCCTTTTTCATCAGATGCCAGTTCTTCCAAAGGTAAAGGAAGCGTGAACTGATGTTGCCTTAATTACAATGCCTTCAACAACTACACAAAATTACTAATATTTTAGTGTTCTTCCATTAGGCAGTTGTAGACAGCACACAGCATTATCGGGCCGTTACCGGAAGGAAGCAGACAAGCCGATTTGCTGGCAAGTATGGCAACTGTGTTGCTAAACAAAATTGAACAAGCTAAATTATCCCACAATTTCTTCCACCAAGGGGCCAAGGCACTGAGAAAAGCTTTTGGACTGATTCACTCACAAGCTAGAGACATTGTCTCAGCTTGTGGGGACTGTCAGCAGGTTACACCTCTCCCCAACGAGGCAGTTAATCCGAGAGGCCTTGGCCCCCAGCAAATCTGGCAAACAGAGAGGACTCATTGTCCCTCATTTGGGAAATTAAAGGATATACATGTTTCCATTGACACGTTTTCTGGCCTTATGGTGGCAACTGCTCATGGCGGCGAAAAGGCCGGGGATGTGAAGAAACACCTGTCTACTGCTTTTGCCACCATGGGGGTTCCCAAAAAGATAAAAACCGATAACGGTCCTGCCTATGTATTGGCCTCCTTAAAGGAGTTTTTAGATCTGTGGGGGTCCAGCACATCACTGGAATCCCTCACTCACCAACAGGGCAGGCCATTGTCGAGAGAGCGCATCCAAAGTCAAAAAATATGCTCACAAAACAAAAAAGGGGGAATATTGGCCTATCCCCCCGAGAACAACTGAACAAAGCGTTATACGTACTCAATTTCCTAAATAGATTGGACCATGGCGTACTGCCTGTTGAAAAACATTTCGGCCAATCTGTAAACCCCCAAATTTCAAAAGCAAAAGTAATGTGCAAAGATCTACTAACAGACCAGTGGACAGGTCCCTTCTCCTTAATAACATGGGGGAAGGGACATGCCTGTGTTTTGACCAAGCAGGGACCACATTGGGTGCCTTTGAGGAGAGTAAAGCCATGCAGTGAGGAGCAGCAGAAAGTGTCCTCCTGATCATCGGAATCCTCGCTGCGGCGATGCCTGGACAGCCTGCCCCAGCCCTGCCGCAGAGGGTGACGGATGTGAGAGGTAATGTGTGGACTTCCCTCGCCAAATCCATCGGCGTGGAGTCCATGTGCCTGGCCGTCACCGATCCTGCCAACCCTTTTAAATCATGCCTCATTGGCATGCCCTGGCTGAAGCCAGAGTGGCAATGGTTTGCCGCTCACTATACATCCTGGTGCTCTAGCAAATCTTTTGAAGATAATCCTACTGCTCATTGTTATTTGCCCACACGGAAGGAGAGGACCTCTCCCCATCAGCCTCACCCTAGTCCTTCACCGATGCCCAGAGAGTTTAATTACAGCGACTGGGAGCCGCAAGAAATTGAGATAATGGGTACTCTGCCTGCTAATTACTGTTTCTCCTTTGAAAGGCCCAATTTGGAGCAATGGCAGATTATCCATTATATTGATGTATCACCAGAAGGTATGTACCGGAAAGACAGTACTTGGTGTAATGACAGCACCAAGGTTTTGCTTTCTATGGTTACATCCATGAAGTCAGTGTGGCTCCTGGAGAGGGCATTTCTGATTTGTGGATATCAGGTGTGGAAGGAGATTCCTAGAGGGGCTGTTGGGGGGCCATGTACCATTGGGTGATTAACAGTTTCCTCTCCATCGAAAACTATCCCTTCCACTCCCCTGAGGATTCCTGGGTCAAGGAAAAAACGGGAAATTCGTGACTCCTCTGACAATCACAAGCTGGCAGGCATCAACTCCCCTGCCAATCAATTTAAGAATTACTGCAATTCGCAAATCTACTTTTGGTCCACCACACAGATCAGGTGGGGATCTTCCATCATCCCTGCCATAGGGGTGAACTGCGCTTTGGACACCCTCACCCAAATGACAACCCAGCCAACCCAGGGATGTTGGCTGTCCAAAGAAATCAACACGATGAGCGACGCCCTAGAAAATCAGCTGAGAGACACTACCACAATGGAAAAGATGATTTTAGAAAACCGAGCTGCGATTGACTTTCTATTATTAGCAAATGGACATGGATGTCACGACTTTGAGGGCCTCTGTTGCTTGAACTTCAGTGGCCACTTGGAGTCTATACACTTGAGGATACAAGACATATGCAACCTGGTGAAATACTTGCGGGTCCAGAACAGCAACGAGGACATTTTCAGGTGGATACCAAGAATCGGGTTTTTACCCGGAATAAGAAAGTTCCTTGTGCTGCTAATTATCAGACTTGTCGCTGTATTTGTTGTATTATTAATCATTCCATATATCAACACCTGTGTCCGGTGTAGTGTTGTGTTCAGCGCCTTCCCTGCTTTAGAAAACAAAAAAGGGGGAGATGCCGGGGGAGGATCTGAGTCCCAGCGCTATGCCGGATGGAAGAAGGACATAGAGATTTCAGTAGCTTAAGACACCTCGAGGTTTTGGATTTATTACGGATGCGTGACAGTTTTGAATCTCCTGGAGTTTCTCAGGTTGTTTTATTGAGGGTTGTTTGGGTTATTAGGGGTTGTGTTTTGCTGTGTTATCTCGAATTGTTCCAAGTTTTATATTTATTCCCATTCACTATAATTGTTCTAAAATGGCATCCCCTCCTGCCTCATGGCAAGGCATCACTGCAGATTGGCTGGATTTTGCTGCAGTGGTGCACTGCCATAAAAGGCAGACTTCTCCCTGGTTTTACCCTATATGGTTTGTACCTCCTCTCACCTTCCCTATAAGGTTTTGTCCCTCCCAAGGACTGCCCCTTTTCCAGCAGGTTCTACCCTGGTTGTATAAAAGCCTGATAACTCCTCCCAATAAAGGGCGTTTTGCTTTCATCCTTCTTGCAGAGTGGCTGTCCTTTCTCTCCCTTAGGGTTGTCTTATCAGAGCCACCCTCCTCTGATATTCAACAATTACATAAAATTACTAATATTTTAGTATTCTTACATTAGGTAGTTGTAGACAGCAATAAGATACCCCATTAGCCTTCTCTTCTTAAAACTGAGCAAATCCAATTCTCACCCTCTGCTCATATGTAATGAGCTCCAAAATGCTTCATATACAGTGGTTCTGATTACTAAAAAAATTTAATTCAAAGAAGCTTTAGTAGAAATAATTTCTGAGACTGTTTAAAATCAGAAGTGAAAATCACTTACTAGCATCATTTACAATTTTAAAGCACAGCTCACAGCTGTCCTAGTTATGCTCTTATCAATCTCTTCTGGACAAGTATTCTCAAGTCCTTTTCCTCATCTAATGTTCTTTAACTCTCCTCTCAAGAAAATTTACTCTCAGGAAGTCATTGAGGGTTCACAATCTAATTAAACAAAAATGCTGTGTGACAAAATTTACCACAGATGCATCAACCACACTCCTTAAGCAGAGCTCAGAGATTCTCAAATTTGAAAATTCCTGATCAAAATCTATGCCGCTTTAGAAACTTTTCAAATAGTATGTCCAAAGCAAGGAATAGTAAGGTTCTGTCCCTGTAAAGTCTTACGAATCTCAACCATTACCATTAGCACTTGGAAAAAAACTCATAGCTTTAACCAACATGAAAGCAATAAATGGTTGGCACACAATTCAGAACATTTCACATGACTGATATTATGGATGCGTTTTGCTCAGGCACTTATTTTCACTTCTTACTTCTCAGAGAAAGGTGTCAATCTAAAGTTCATAGTCACTGAACTACTACCAGGTGCAAAATTCCACACCACTATAAAATTGTCATCTTTGTAAATAGTATCTTTATGTTATGTTTTATGCTTTTATTACTATAGTTACCAAAAAAAAGAAAATAATTTCAGCCTTGGAGATCAGAATAACAGATGCCATGTTAGCTCTATTATGGTTAGGTGCAGTCCAATGAAATGTTTTTACATTGTGCCCGTTTCACTAGGTCTTCATTTCAATTTTATTTGATTTAGCTGTACAATTCAAAAATTTTAGACATTTATACTTAGATCTGCTCTGGTCTACTCTATGAGTCTCAGAATTCCCAATATTGTGGTACCCACCTTTTTCCCCCAGATATTCCATTTTTTTGGTCATGCAAAGGCACAACAAGACTGCAAACATATAGTTGAAAAACATCTGGAACTCTACGGCCTCCTCTCCTTTTCAATATACTTTACTTTAGAGACACAAGACTAATAAATGAATTTGCCTTGCAGGGTGGAAGAAAGCCAAAACACTGCCATCGTTTTATGCTGTGCAGAGAAATAAAGTTCTTGTATTAGAATAAGAATAGACAAGGATGTCGAGGCACAGTGTGACACACTACAGACATGATTGTTTGGGGTCCAGCTGCAAACAGGAGATCTGTATGTTGAGTTTTTGAGGCTCCTAATTGAGACCACAAATCTCAGGCATGGAACTTGACCATGTGCAATGACCATCTTCTCTTACACTGACTACTACTACCCGCACCTGCTAAAATATTTCCTAATTTTTTTAAGCTTTCTTAATTTTTCTAAGCTTTTCCAATCACTGCATAGCCATGAATGAACAAAGCTTCAGGACTGAGGGGAAGGGGGCCAGGGGGAATGGATGCTTAGGAGTCCTGCTTCTCTTTCACTTCATTGTAAATTCCTGTAGACTGCTTATCCAACACAACTCATTATTCCCCAAAAAACACTGAATGATTTCAAGGGTAGTGATGCACAACCCATACCAGTGCTTTTATTTTAAGCCCCAAAGATACACAGATTGATATTTAAAGAGTGCTTTCTGGAGAATTTATAACATCCAAATCTCCCACATTGAGAACAGTGAGGTTTCATGAAAAGAATTAAGTAATACAGCCATTTAAATTGTTCAGCATCATTGAAATACTCCTAACTAGCTGCTCCTAGTGAAGAATGACAGTTTCACAGACCAAATACTAGTTTCTTCTTAGACAGACTTTAAGTAAGGCTTAAGTGGGATATCAATGACTGAAATACGCTCATTTTTCCTTAGCTTCTCCAGAGAGGATTTCCTATGATTCTAAATAGGAATAGTCTAATGGCTTTGACTCAACTGTGTTTCTGAACCTCAAGAAAGTAGGCTCTTTTCCCTAACGTCTTCTTTTTATCTGATATTAAGAGATGTTTGGTTGCCTCTAAATTCTTTCATTAGCCACTATATATCAGATTTTCAGAGGTACTGCAAACCAGAACTCTGACTTCAGAGGGATGGGAGTATGTTCGAAGATTGTATCTATGTACAGTCCAACATCTTCATCAATTACATATTACACTGAAAGGCACCAAACCATCAGTATAAAGTATCCTACACACATGAAAATCATCAGGCCCAGTTTACAAAGGTTGACATACTGAAGTGCAGCTGTTCCCAGCTGCCTGAGCTGGTAAATTTCTGTGCTCTACATACATAGGTGGGCTTCCAGAATCACTTAAAACTTCAGTTTAAAATGTATCAATATTTTTGATTAAATGCTACCTCACTGTTATGAGAGTTATCACATTACCAATGTGCATTCACAACATGGACTCCAGGATACTCCAACTCAGTTGCTTACTGCTGCTGATCCCATTTAGCATGCTAATTCCAACTCCTACTAAAACAGCAGGAAAACAAGACCCTAACTTGTTACAATTCATTTCTATATCACTGAGGCCATTTCAGCTCACTGAAATGTTCATTCAGAGAAGTTTTCATTACTCTTTGGTTAATGTGGCAGTTAATGTCCCTGAGCTCTATGTTCCAGTGTCCATTTAAAAATGTGGGGAAAAAAAGTGTTGCCCTTATTTAGGATACAATCTCAGAGTCAATCATTCGAAAAATCTTCATTTGCAATTGCTTGGGTGGGTAGAGAAACCATCTCCTGAATGATTCTTCTTGCCTTTCAGATTCTTCTCAGTATTACAAAGGAATGTTAACTCTGGATCAATGTTCTTTAATAAAACAACACAGCAGCAAATACCAAAAATAAGAGTTTCATGCCTACGGTATTACACATCAGAAAATATAATGTTCTATCAATGTCCCTTGCTGTTTTATAGTTACCTGATAAATGTTGGACTTTCAATTCCTTCTGTGTCCTGACCATTCATTACATTTACACATTTACAGTTCTTTAGTAATTTTGCAATACATTTTCCTGAATCAGCTGATGACATTTAATGGAATGTTTAAGACACAATATAAAACCATAAATGCTTTTGCTTATTCTAGGGGAAAAAACTGTACATGTAAATTGGTTTTCAAATTAAAAACTATGTTGGTGTACCTAGCGTTTTTGCTTCTGCTATACATATTAAAATATAACTAAATGCCTCTTATGCAATACTGCAGCATAAGTACAAATAACAAGCATTTGTACTTTACAAGCAAGCTCTATGATTAAGGAGCTATTAATGAAATGAAACAAAACCTCAGTGCTAGAATGTAATAGTCCATGAAATTCTTATGGGGAGAAAGAGAATCTGCAGCGAATAAATATTAACCTAAATGCCACAGGAAACATAAAGCAAACAAGAAAAGAAAGTATTTTTAAAGCCAAAATTTTGGTAAAAACTGCTGACTACTTAAGGAAAGTCTATTTGCATACCACAGGGCTCCATCTGCTGTGGAAAATACAGGCTGCAAGAATGATTTAATATTTAATAGAAGTAGTGGCCGTTGTTAATTATAATTTGCACATTTACAAATCAGCACTGATAGCAATACAAATTATGAAATATAAGGGTGTTATGCTGGATACTAGGGAAAATAAGATGACAGACAAAGTTAATGGAGTATCCCTAACAACAGCTCTGTCAGAACACATCAGAGAACTAATCCAGTTAGAAAGAGCCTGCAATGGAAAATCTATTTAAAATATTAAAATGCTGTTTGGTAAAAGCTTTTTCATAGTGCATTTTACTTAAACAGTTGCTTATTGCTCATGGGTCATTAGCTGTACACCCAGATGCATTCCGCAAACCGCCGTTTGAAAGAACAGTAGAAATTAAGTAAGAAATATATTTCTGCAGCATTTTTCTTGAAATCTAGAATCACCTTACAGCAGATACAGGCAGAATAGTAGTATCAGCACTTCCAAGATAGGTGCTGTTGCTGTTACAATAACTAGATATTACCTTTCCTGAAAAGAAGCAACATGCCATAGAGAATTTGACTAATTTGAAAAATTTTCCAGTCCTGGAAGACACTCCAAATGGATTAAGAGACCAATAAGCAGAGAAAGTCACTCAAATACCATAAACTTGGTTCTAGTTTAACACTTAACATCACTTCAATTTCAAAACTGAAACTATAAATTGACTCTTATTTAGTAAAAGCACAGAAATTACCATTGATTGTTTTCATTAATCTCTTTTCTCATCATCATGTAATATAGATTACAGATAGAAACCATTAATGCTTTAATAGCAACTCTGCTCACCATGTCACTCATACTGCTACTGATTTCTGTGTTGTAACATCAGGTAGGTGGTCTGTAATATAAACCATAAGGCAACCCTAATACCGTTTAATTCAACAGATATCTTAGCCTTCATGTCACCTACTAGATGCCAGGCAAAAGCCTGCAATATTCCCAGTATTCAGTTCACTGTAATACATTTAAAGTAATTGTGCTCCTATGGCACAGACAAATCATACTCAGTCTGTGGAAAAAGACACAATAGCTGTCTTCTTAAAGTCCAACAACTTCTTGGTTTAAGAAGTACATGCTAATCTGAAATCTGCTCATGGGTCACCCTAGACGGATCCAGCAGTGTTTAGTTCACAGGTTCTGCAGGAAAAAGTCACGAGTACCACATTTTAGCTGCAGCTTCTTTTTGTCCATGTATTGGTTTTCTTTTTACTTTTTGTCCACAAAAGGAAGGATGTGGAAGTAGGCAAGATGTCTCTTACTAGATGCACTGATGGAAAGGGTCTGTGGAACCAAAACTACTGTTATAGGGGCACAATACACCAGTCATGACAGAACCATGAGCCTACAACTATCTTTCCCTTCCTTCTGTTGTCAGTGAATCTGGTTTGTTCTCTGATCAGAAGAGCTGCATTTCATCTTCACCTTGTTACTAATACCACTAGCCGGAAATGTAAACACCATCAACATTTGTTTTACTGGAGTGCAATTTAAGACATACTTAGATATATTAACGTGAGGTACACAGTGTCAGTTCCCCGCCAAAAAAAATGTTATTCTTGGGCATCAAATGGAAAGCAGTATTTCAGTGTTAAAAACCATAACCTCCAGTGCAGAATCAGTATCTGCCCATTTTCACCTTGTCACTTCCTTCCCTTAGTTGTGCATTTCTATAAAGAAATCATTCTCACACATCCATGCCTGCAAAGAGAGGAAAAAATAGATTTTGCTATTTTTGACTCTGACTCTCTATTTATTGTGGTGCAATCAGAAAGGTGATTATAATATTATTGAAATTAATGCCCAACAATGGCATAATGTACTCATGTTTGGATTTTTTACCAACCTTTTTCCTGGGGGGTTTGGGGTCTGTAAGGATAACCAGATCTTTTACAAGATGGGGGCTGGTGGGAGAGACGAATTATCCAGAACTTTAGGCAGCCTGTTGTACAGCAAGCTGCCAAGACCTCATTTGACCGCTGATGTCCTAGCCTATAGTCATTGAGGGCAATCTCTGCTTTTTGTTAGACAATAATTCTTCTTCACAAAGAAAAGATGTCGCAAGACACAACACTGATTGCTGCAAGTTCCTCTCTTTTACAAAACACAAAAATCTCTGATTAGCAGAAGAACTAAGAAATGAAAAATAAAGATAAAATGGTTAAAGCAGAGAATGCAATTTTGTTTTATGAAAACCAGACCAAAATAACATCCCTTTCAGATATTTTTACATTCCTTTTGTGTCATGCCAGCAGTGCAAAAGAGACATAAAGACTATCTTAATAAATGGGTGAAAATGTCCTTGTCACCAGTAGCTCCTCAGATCAGTATAAAACCAAGATCACCTGATCTCAGTGCACGAGTACTATGCAGAACAGGCCAAAGAAGAAACACAGCAAGAACATGAAATATCTTTTCAGCATGGTTAGCGGAGCAGTTCTTCAGCAGCTGTTACTCAATTTGGCACTGTTATCTCTATTTATGCTAGAGACTGGTTTTTCCTTTAGCAATCTCTGGGGTCAAGACATCAGAAAAGCACAGAAAAATCACCCATTGTTTTTTCATTGTGTCAAGTGTTGATCTAGTAAGCCTATGAAGTTCCACACTAAATCATACAAAAATAGCATAAATGGTTTTCTAAATCATCATTATTTCATATACACTGAGAAACAAAGCAGTGTCCAATATTCTGTAGAGGGTGAAGAAACAAGAAAATTAAACTTCCTACAGGTAACAGGCACTAGCCTAGTCTACCTCTGTTGTTGTTCGTCCTGGCCTGCTGAGCCTGTGTCATTTTAACAAGCACATACTCATTTATTATGTTATGGGTCAGATCAAACAGCCACCCAAATTGCAATTTCCATAGCTGAAATAACATATAACTCCCATTTATTCTTCAGAAATCTCTTTTGAAGTAATAATTTTCACTCTGGGTCAAATACACACTTAGAAAAACACATCTAACAAATTTATGGGTTTTCCCCTGAAGTCAGCAAAGCATTTTCACACAATAGTCCATAATGACTATAAAGGACCTGCTCTGTTTACCAGGCATTGTAATTTCTTGCTCAGAAAACAGGAAAATAGAAACACGTAGTAAATTTCCTTCCCTACTTGGTCTCTTGATAGCAGCACAAAAGGAAGAAATGATTGCATGGGTGGTGATGTGTCCTTTTGCATAATTATACTGTACTTGGCCAGGATAATGAAAGGTTCTATGATACAGATACCACTATGCCCTAATCCTGCAGATCAGACTTCCCTGAATGGTACCTAAATCCCTAGTTCAAGCAAGAACACTTTGTTGTAAAGAATAAGCAAAGTAGCCAGAAAGGCACTTCCTGAGGATCAACAGTTTTCTGCAGAATGACAGACAATCAGCTCCATAGAAATTCACAGCAATGTGGCATTCCAAAGTAATCATAATTTACATAATTTACATAATCCTGGTGATGAATTGTATTTGGGATCCCAGAAAATCCTGGAATGTCTCATAGCTGGAAAACTGCAAGGAGTGGCCAATGATAAGAAGCTAGTGAAAAAGGTGGGCTTGCATATTGGCAGAAACTGGACTTGAATGTTGGATTTGAACGCTTCCTGCAGGCCACAGAGCAGTTCAGATAAGGCTAAGTTAGGATGAGGTTTCCCTTGGAGTCAGTTTGGATTAGATATGAATGGTATACTAAAGGTACAAAGTTTGATGAACCCCTCTCAATGCCGAGCCATCTGGACCTGCGATAACTGTATTTTAATAGTCTCTTGAGTAGCAAATATTTTCTCTGGATTTCTTGCTTTAAGTTTACCAATATAATGTTTTTGACTTTTGCAACAGAACCCACTGTGAAATTTCACATTATGATACAATATACTTTAAGATATTAAGGAAAAATAAAGTTGCATTAATTACATTCATAGATCGGTTTAAGGAAGACTGACCTGGGCTCTTTATTTCACTTGCAGCCTACCAAGGAGAGAGACACAAGGGACAGAAGAGTCTTCCATTCCAGAACTAGAAAGTACAACCCAGAGCTTTCAGAGTGTCCTATATTATGCAAGATTACAGATTCAGTTTAAAGCCATTTCCCCTTGTCCTATCATCACATGCCCTTGTCAACAGCCCCTCTCCTGCTCTCTCATAAGGCCCCCTTTAGGTACTGAAAGGTGCTGTAAATTGTCCCCAGAGCCTTCTCTTCTTCAGGCTAAAAAACCCCAACTCTCTCAGCCCATTTCATACAGGAGGCACTCCAGTCCCCAGATCTTTGGAAAAGTTTTATTCTAATTTGCAAAAAGTATATAAATAGTATTACCTGACAGATAACGTCTTAACTCGGCACAGGGGCATGTGGGTGAGGGAAAAAAGGCAAAAAGGGAGGTATCCAACTGGAAAAAAACCCCAGAATATACAGCAGCATAAAAATAAAAGTATGGCTGTCAAAAGTGTCTCTTTATTATCGTCAGCAAATCTCTTCTATATGATTATTGATACCTCCACTTCACGTACTACTGCCATATAACTCCAGCCATGACATTCCTCCATGTTGTTTATTCGTAGCATCCTTCACTTCCTAATGGATCTTTTCTCTTTATTTAGATCCAACATAAAAGCATCCTTTCAAGTTTGTTTTTAAAGCGGAAAACAATTTCCCCCAACTGAACCAATTAAACATCTAATATAGGTGTCTAGATTAGTGCTTTAGGCTTTTTATCTAGCCAGGGAACATTCAGAGGCACAAAAGAGCTCTGAATAATCTCCTTGAAGTTCCACTAAAATGTTACTATGCCCATAAGTCTGTCACACCACACACCTAGAGCTAGACCCCTAAACAGACTTTGAAAGGATGGAGTGAGATTTTCAACAGCATTGACCTAACTTTGCTGCAATTTTGGTCATAGGAATTTTACTATTAACTTAAATGTGACCATTTATGGCAATGCTAAGTGCTTCTGAAAATCCAATCTGTATCCTCCTTTAAATTGATGGTTAGGAAATCTGCACCAAAAAAAAGAGTAACTTTAAAATCTTTGCTTATTTTTAAATCTATACATCAGCCATGTGTGAACATGACATAGTCTGTGAACACGTAAGAATAAATGCACGTATAAATAAATGAACTGAATTTTTGTGCTGACAGATTATTTGCCAAGTTAAAGCCAAATGTGATTTGAAATTACCATGATATTACACTGAATAAAGAGGATTTATAATGGAAATACTAAAATAACCTCTGTAATAGTGATCCTACTAGGCACTGCTATAACGACATATATTTCACTCTTTTCAGTTAGTGCTGTTTTTCTCCTTTCTCTGAATGTTTGATAACAGTAAGTGAAATGTTAACTTTTTTAGTCAGAACCATCTAGCTAAACCATCTAAATCATTTTTGTATACAGAGATTTTATTTGTAATCTTTCTCTGCAAGCTGCTTTGTTAAATCCTAATGACAACTTTTATGCATAATGCATAAAATAAACTTTACCAATGTTTAACACACTTTTAAAAACATGTAAAACCCCTTTATAAGAGAGATGACACACTGCAGGGCATGTAGTTGCAGTACACTGGGAAGCCATACTTCCTAGATGACTGAAGGCATCTGCTCCATGCCATTAATTTCTCACCATCGAACACATGTAGTTGTCTTGGAACAGCAGTGCATCATATTATGATTTTTTTTTATTAATAGACAAGCACATTTTACTGCATGTATAATAACTGTGCTGTTCAAATCTATAATACTTTTGCTTTTATTCTAGGAATGTATTTTCTAAAGGAATGGGGAGAGAGGAAGATAGCTTCTTTCTTTATCGAAATATCTATAAAAATATATGCTAACAAGGAATCACTCAAAAATGGATGCTATAAATCTCCTTATGCAAGAGGCAAAGAAATCAGAATAATAATAATGTATCACTAGCCTATGTCAATGAAATGATTTGTTTTACTCCTTTAATCTTTGCCATATCTAAACTGACTATAATAAATGAATAATTACTCTGAATACAGTGGAGTTAATTGAAAATCTGCTTGAAGTATAAAACCAAGAAATCATAACAACAAATACAAGGTTTAGCCAGTGTTTAGGAACTTGTCTTTGTCAATAATTTTTAAGGTTCAGTGTAAATGATACTGTTTACCATAGTACATCATCTAACATTACTCCAGAAAGTCATGAATTATTTCAGACTTCCATGAATATTAATAGTCTTTAGAGTCACGGTATTTCATCAGCATACACCCAAGTATTAAAGTCTTATGGGGTTTGACTTTTCAAAATGAAACCAATTTAATTCGAGTTTGTTTTATTCTCAAAACCTGATTTCTAAGTCGAGAGAGGGTGTACACTTTCATGCATGTGAAGCTGAGGCTTTCCTCAAATGATAAAAGGTATGTCACCTAACACAGGGACAGGCTGATTCTCAAAGAGCCCATCTGGACACTTCCTACTCTGTGTCCAGAAAAATCAGAATCTTGAAATGAGCATGCACTAGCATCAGTATAGGCAAGATTTCATGGGAGATTCCTGCTGAAAAACCCAAGAAAACCAGTCCTTCCTTGGAAACTATATGCTTCTGAAATAGTGAAGTGGCCAAAACAAAAAACCAAGAAATATTGTCTGAGTGAAAGCCACTACTAAAAGATAAACTGCTCATTCTACTGGCCAACAGAAATTTCCTGTTTCATCATCTTCTGAAAACTGAAGTCAGGATTTTGCAATGAAGCTGGCCAGAATGGATTTCTCTTTCTTGAAAACAAACACTTAGTAATAAAGGCTTACAAGGGAGTAAGTGCACTCACCCAGTTGTCTCCATCGCATCTGACCTGCAGATTGCTTGTTTCACCCATACAACTGTTGTCATAAATTTGACTAGGGCTGAGATTAAAAAGAAACATGATACATAAAGTAGCTTCAACACAGAATACACAAGAAGAAAAGCTGCCACTCTTCCCATACACGCTCTTGTCCAGCATCGCTGTATTACTTGACTCATAACGCAAAGCAAAAGCACCATATTTGAAATTAGGTTACCAGAGTAGAGGGCAATGTGGCTCTCAGGCAATTACATGTGTCCTTGGCAAACTGCAACATATATACAATTACTGCACAGCAAAGTCACTGTGTTGGCTGTAAAACAGGTTCTCTATAATCAATAACTTCACTCATATAAAAGAAGGATCATACTTTCAGTGTCGCTTATACCACTGCCATCTTCTAGAGTGAACTCAGTATTTATATAGTATTGAAAACTATATATATATATATATATATGTATAAATATTTACTGTATAGGTTATAACCAGCTTGCACTAAAGGTATAGGACACATTCCACAACATCATCATGGCTCAGCTTCGCGAACGAAGATTTGGGAAGGGCTCTACCCACGCTTGCTG
>VWZG01004051.1:0-28686 GCA_013396735.1 Grallaria varia | reverse complement strand
AAGAGTGGACAGCACAATGGCTTTATAGACACTAATCTTGGTACTTTTCTTCAGGTGTTTATTGTGCCAGACTCTTTTATAGAGTCTTCCAAAGGCACTGTAGGCCTTTGCTAACCTGTTGTCTATCTCTTGGTCAATCTTACCATCTGAGGAAATGATGCTTCCCAGATAGGTGAACTGCTGGACTGATTTGAGTTCTGATTCACCTATGGTGATGCGGGGGTGATGGAAGGCTTCCTGAGGTGCAGGTTGGAAGAGAATTTCTGTCTTCTTCAAGCTGACTTCCAGCCCAAAAAGCTCAGCAGCCTCTGCAAAGCAGGATGTTAAGCGCTGCAGAGCTGCTTCTGTGTGAGCAACGAGGGCGGTTCCACAACATAACTGTGAGTTAAAATAACAAGCTAAAAGACATAGTAGTGCAGAAGTTCTTGCTGACAGTCATTGCATGCAGATGCTGATTTTTTTTTCCCCTATGAAGGTTTTCCTTTCTACTGGTCATATTTTCATCATCTCTCTCATGACAGCCTCACAGTTCATTGAGAACAATGATACCAGCTTCTGAGTATGTTTGCACACAGGAAATATATGTTATTATATGTCAGATGCCTGACAAATCTGCATGAAGTTTCTTTGGAAATGGAAAACTTTAAGAAATTTTGAATAGTCAGAATGTGCACCCTGGAAGAAGAACCAGTGTAGTGTGTGTGAACTCAGCCTTAGCAGACCAAACCTGACTAAAACCGGCACACTGCAAGTACTGTCAATCCTATCCCTGTACATGAACTGGGAAGGTGGATGGCTGAGGTGGCTGAGGTTTATTCCATTAGCCAAATAATGCTTTTTCTTTCACCAAGGCAAAGTCCAGAAGCTGGGCACAGTCCTCTGACCTAACCTGCACCCAGACGGCACAGCAAAAAGAATACAAGCTCTTTGCCAAACACTGATGGCAGAAGCAGGAAGAAATCCAAGACACTTGGGTTCAAACCCAGTTTTGTGGAGGAAGTTCCAGCTTCTCACAGTAAGACTACCTGTTGTTCTTTTGCCTCCAAACACACTCTATTCCTTATTGCTCTGACATGTCCGTGTTGCTCCTGCACTCCCTTTCTTAACATCCACCCTTTTCAGTTGAAACTGTGTTTCCGCCACAGTAGGTTTCTTTTTTTCTCCTCACCTCTGTTTCTTCTTGCTTCCAGTTCTGAGTTCAGCGTATTTTAACATTTTTCCCCATGTTTTGTTGAAGTGTCCCAACAGAAAGTTTCTGTGCCCAGCATCACAGTTGTCCCTGGAGCTGTGGAGACAACCTGTCCAGCATCACTACAGGCCTAGAGCATGGCATGTTCCTGCCCTGGAAAATGCCAGCTAAGATAGTAAAGTCTGCTAGAAACTATTAATTTAGCAATAGCAAGAAAAGACCACTGTCAGGGGCTTAATTTTAAACTCTCATGGTTGTGACAAGAAACATGATGAGAGTCACACATAAGTGTTGTGCTTTCACTTGGCAACAGGGAATCAGTGCCTATAACCAGAAAAGAAAGAAGATCTTGCTATCTAAACTGTACAGAGAACAAAGAATATGCCTTGTGTGGTACTGTACTGGGATCCCTGAATCTTAAAGGGCAGATTGTGACAGTGTGAGCTACAGACCCATGCAGGGCTGGTACTATAGAGACTAGCAAGTTTTGGGCAGAGATGAATATGGCAAACTCATGCTTGGTGATCCATTAGAAACTGATACTGCCATAGGAAATTTTGTCCTGTGGATATGGTCCCCTGCAATCTGAGCTCCAGGTGGGCTTTCTCCTACCTGATGATCACTTTCTGCCTGCCTAACATTTAAAAGTGGTAGAATTTTTATTTTAGGGGGTGCTTTCTAATATCAGATTTTTACTGAAAAATTGCATTGAGAGAATGCTTTTAAAGAAGAGAATTGAAGGAAGATGTTTCTTTAATATTCAGAGTAAAGGGTAATATATACTAGAAAAACATGAAATTAAAAAAACTTTAAAACTAAAAATACTGCAAAATCTCCTTTAAAAAACAAAAAAAAAAAAAACCAAAAAATATAAGAATGGAAAGTTAAAATCCATATCTAGAAATGTACATCTCCTCATCTCTCAGGAGAATAAATGCAGCACTACCATTCTGGTGTAAAAGAGGTGTAAGCAGACATAAAATCTTTTGGTCTGAGCTTAATTTTCTTGACAAAGTGTAGCATATCATCAAGAGACTACCTTATTCTATTACAAGAATCAGTAGGTCCTATTAGAAGTCTGTGGAAATGATCCCTAATAAAAAGTCTTCATAAAACAAGGAATTCTCCTGATTAAACTGTTATTGCATGAGTAGACATACAGTAAATGTTCAGCTCATTGTAGTTGAGAAAATCATATATATAGGCCAAGATATGCCTTTTAGAAATCGTGTCTTAAATTAGTAAAGAAGGAAAAGATTCTCTCTTCTGAAATAATTTTACTTTTTCCACAAGCAAGCAGAAACATATCTATCAGAAGGAGAATTATAACAAAGCAGCTGGAATACTGGAACCTCTGTAATACATTGCACATTTTAATCATGTTTGATACAACACTCTTTATATGGATATCAATTACACTAATGACTCTTACATAATACCCTTGGGTGCCTAAGGGATGTGTATTGTCACTTCCCTTTTGCCATAAAAATAGAGACTAGTTCTATATACACACTACTTTCTTTCATTTTTATATAATGAATGAGTAACACTGTAAAAAAAGACATTTTATCCCATATTAGTTTAGCAAACAGAAGAGATTTCACATATGACAGTGCTAAATATACTCTTAAGCTGCTAATAAAGACAAAGCCTGAGGGGGAAAATTCTAATGATGAGCAATGCCAGAAGTTTTTATTTCTGGATCTAAAGCAAAAATGTTTCACTTAGGTATAGACTTAGAGGCATCATAGAAGAAATCACATTTTTCAGTATTTTTTATCTCTAATAAAATCACTGGAATTAATTTGAGCATTGTTATAGCACTGAAAAAATACTTTTAAAGGTACTGTTATTTGTGTAACTTGCCTGTGTGCAGTTTATTGCAGACTGAAAACTGAGAGGTTTCATCTGTAAATGTTCTACACTTTCCCAAGCAATTGCCTAGAAAACACTACAGACTCTGTGGTACTCTACAGAGAGCTGGCAGGACAGAAGACTTATTCTCAGGAAAAGAACCAGAGAATCAGATGAAAGGGGAAAACAATTTCATAATGGATTTATGAATTTTAAAACATACACTTCAGCATTTTCTCTCTCTGAGATGGTACTACCTTAAATGCCTGCAAAAGTAAAATATTCTGTGCCTAAAAGTTTTCCTAGTGCTTACAGGGGAAACACCAGTGGGCAATGACCAGGGTGCTGTTAAGGTATGTAGACAAAGAAGTGTGGTCTCACTAGTACAGTGGTCTACCATGGCTAATCTGTGACAATTTGTTTTCCTCATCAGATCTTTGGTTTCTTTGGTAACATAAATAATACCATGCCAATTAAAATTATCCCAACCTTTTCCTGAAGTTCAGCTGCTTATGAAATTTGTATACATTTTTCTCTATCCCAAAGTTCAAATCCTTGTAATGCATCTCTCAGTAATAATTAAATCCCAATAGTACTGTGAGCTGGCAGGAATTCCATGGCATTTGTGCAAAGGGGAGCCTGGTAGCAGGGTAGTTCTCCAGAGCGATACATTGCTGTGTGATGCCCTGGAATTTGCTGTCTTCCTGCAGCTTTGTCAGTTGAAGAGTTATTTCGATCATCCACAAAAACTAAAGGAACCATACAGGAACCTGAATATGGCAAAGCAATCTGTATTCACGCATGTTTTCTCAATCTTTTGACCTTCTGAGATAATGCATAAAAATACATGTTGGATAGCTTCAGATTATTTTTTCATTTGTAATTATTTAACAATGATTTTGATTGAGCTATGAAAGCTGATGTGCCTTTCCCATTTCGAACAAAAAAGTAAAACTTCAGGATATTTAAATATTAAAAAGTGGCCACTGCATATGCATAGCAAGTAACTACCTCACCAAGATACTTCAGAAAAATTGTGTTTATAGAGTACTTATGATAAATTATGTATTTATTGTAACAGGGTCAGAAGCTGTTACAATTTACTGTACGTGGTCAAAAATTCACTTTTATAAAAAGTACATCAGTATTTCAATGTACATTTAAATGAGAATTTGGATGCACCAAACACATTTATTTTCACAGGAGGCAAGTTAAGCTTCTGAGGTCAAATTTTGCTGTGACTTACATTGGTATAAAAAAACCAAAGCATAGTCGTTCTACCAAATTCCATACATTTTAGTGTTTCCTTACAGATAAAATTATGAAAAAGGACTGTGGAAGTTGGCATATATTTTTCAACAACAGGCTATGTACTGCGTACATCGTGTTGCTGTTGTGCTGATGAGTAATGCAGGAGAATGGCTTCTAACAGCGCAAATGGATGAAAGCCAAGTGGCAATAAGTGAAACATTGGGACTGCATCTTATGGAGCTGAATTTTTAAAATTCTGTTATTCATGTGCCTGTACATATATTATATGATTTTTAAAAAAATCTGTTCTCAGTGTTAAATCTTTAATTATTATTCAGTTGCTACTTTTTTTAGTTCACCTGGCTGTCACCAGTAATAGCTCTTGGAACTATTTGCATTAAGGTTTTCTGGAGACATATAACAAACTCTAATAATGTCACTGTTATAGGGAACTTTAGAACTGGGATAAAGAGGAAGTTCTTAACCCACAGAAGGTTCCTTTCTGTGTCACTGTATATTTTGCCTAGGTTTTGCATCATTATAAACTCCCGGAAAAAGAAAGGGTTTTTCTGTCTCTGCTCAGTCAGCAATTACAGGATGTCAAAACATTATCTGCAGCAACAGAGCAACACTGTAATCTATAGCTGAGTCTATACCCAGACAAAGAAACTGAAAAACTGTCCATGATGTAACTGGAAGCCCCAGTGACGGTCAGCCTTTCAGGATGGATGGATGGATGGATGAGACAGATGCCTTGAACCCCTTTCCAGTACCCATCTGATCTACCTCACCATTCAAGCACATCATGCCTTTCCTATTTTCTAGGCTTTTCCTACTGCGTACTCATTTAGGCCTAAAGTTCATCACACTTCAAGGAATAAAGTCCAGGTTTCAAACTTCCTTAGGGCCCAGAGTAATTGTTTGAGGTCCACACAATCATAGAAACATGCTGCTCTTTTTCTACAAAGAAGATATTAAAAAGTAGCTGCTGTCTATGACTGCTTCCCATGGAATGCATTGAATGAGACAGAAGCCAGTAGAAAAACATAGCAAGTGATCATGTGATTAAAGGCTCTGCCATAGTGAACATCCATACACAGACAAGCGTCAGTATCACAAGCAACCTACAATCCAACATTTCCTAATTTACAAATACTTGCCTGCAGACTCAGTACTGCAGAACGACCACACTGCTTTCACACTGCAAAGACTTTCACAGTCTATGAGAGTAGTGGTTGCAGTGCAGTGCAAATGCTCATGAAAGCTTAAATTAGCTAGCTCCAATCTCGGTAGCTGTCTTGCTCTAACACTTTGAAAGTGACTGCCTGCTGCAAAATCTCCATGACACGTAGGGTTAATGGGCCCACATTAAGCCTCATGCTGCTATGGCAAGAAAGCAACAGTGCCTGTTGTAAAGTTAGCTTCCATCCATTGATCTCATACTGCTGTTACCCATTACTCTGTTAAGCAGTCCTTATTGTGCAACTGTAAACTAGAAATACTCATTTTAATATTATTCTTTCTAATGGAAATTAATTTACAAAACATTTGAAACTCATTTAAGGACATAAAAAATCCACATTTGTTCATTATCAAATACTCTCACAGATAAATAATAAATAAATGGATTGTGTTCAATGCAGGGGCTCCAGAAACAGGTCGTCTTATTCTTCTTTTGTTCTAAACCATAATTGCTTCAGCTACATTATCTTGTGTGATAGGCAATGTTTTCTGGTGGGTTTATTGGCTAATAGAGTGTACTGCTATACATGAAGCACAACTGGATTTCTGGAACACTGAGTATATAAGCACTAACCCACTGGAACAGATACTACAATGCAGCCTTTTAAATACTGTTCAATACATGTTCATGTTCAATACCTGTGTGTACACAGGCATTTGCACTGAATTATCTCTCCCGAGAAAGGACAAGCCAGTACAAATCACTAATTTTATAATATACAGGTGAAAAAGGAAATGAAGAACTTTCTTGAAGGGAAGAAAAATACAAAATCCTAAAGAATTTCTTAGTAGACAGATAGAAACTTTCCTTTTGTTTTTCCTAATGTGAGGGCTTTGTACTTTCCTGGAGATATAGCTCTACCTACTCTTTCCTGGGTCAGTGCAAATTTAATTTGAGAGGTTTAATTTCTGTAAGGACATGCAATTGAGGAAAAAATTAAAACAAGAACTGAGTTTTCATTAGTTATGATTTTTTAAATTTGAATTTATAGCAAAACTGATTTTGCTAAATTTAAATTTGTCCCTAGTCTTCTGTTAGTATGTAAACCTGAGAGGGAATCAGCTTATGTGTCTCTATTGAATGAATGTGGCAACATTTACATGTTTGCTCATGTTTCACATATACTCAGGTTGCACTGATGATACCGCAGAAGCAACACTGACTTCATAATATTGCTCTCACGTTGTACTGAAAATGCAGTAGAACTTGTGTGTTACATGTGTACTTTGGATTCCTTAGCTGTTTGATCACATTGATGAAGGGATATGCAATCCATCTCCTACTAAGACAGTGACTAGTATTGGCCATAACTCATTACTCCATCAAAGAATTTGGCATTTCAATCGATGGGAAATGATGTGTGATCATTCTAATTTATTATACATCATTTCCCATCAATCGGTGTGCTGAAGCTTTGACATACTAAGTAGTTACAGACACTGTCAATCATTCTTGGTCAAACACCTCTGAATGCTGCCATTTGGTGCACCTTCAGCTATTCATCCAAACTGCAAATATTCAGCAATCAGACTGTAACTAGAGGTACATAAAAAGACTCACAAAAGTGCTTAGGAAGACCTCAAAAGCTTCAAGAACACATGGAACTAGAAGAAAAAAGCTTATCACAAAATTGCACTATAAAAAAAAAAATGCATAAACCCACCCACCCCAATCGCTACTGGAACAGTATCCAGCCAGGAAAAGATTGAAAAAGTGCAAGTTTCAGTATTGCACTGGATTTTGGCAGGACTATCCACTATGCTGGCCACCTTACTGTAAGAAGGAGCTTAATTCTTCTGATTTGTGCCAGCACAATTCATTTTGTCTTCTATGGAGTTGCACGGGCATGCAAATCCAGGCCACAGTTAATTTTTCCTCTACTGATGAAATCAGAACTCTTGAAATCAGCCCTGAGCCTTAAATATTCCTTTTATCTCAGGAATTCCCTCTCCAAAATTCCCTCTCCATAGCTCTCTTGGAGTTCCCCCATTTATTCCCCAGCAAATCCTATTACAATTACTCCCTCAGTCACAATTTCAAAAACAATTACGTATTACTCAACTATCCAGTTAATACAGCAGCATCTTCTATGATTTTGTTCTGTCACTCTAAATATCAGCAATGTCCAAAGAGTTACAGTTTTTCCATTCCACAAATGTGACAATAACCACAATCACTGTCAAATTACTTACTAAAGCAAAACAAAGCATGCATTCAGTGACAATTTTCATCCTGAACTTACTTTGGGAATCCACTTGACCACTACATCTAAGGCCACTGCACCTTTTTTCTACCAGATCAGTATGACAATAGTTAGAGGTAATTCTTTCAAAGGAATGTAATGTTAAAATGTTAAAAACATTGTTCCTCCCTTAAGAAATCACCATTCATTTTTAAACCAAGCCTGAACTTTCTTTTTAGAATTTGCTTGTATTTATTCCAGTCATTGGGTATGGAATACACTGCCAAAATAGGTAGATAAAGCATTTGTGATAGCAAAAGAAAAAAAATGGAATTACCCCAAAATTATATAAGAACTTTCAAAGTTTCAAAATTAAGCAAAAGCTGCATGACAAGCTCCTATTGAGAGTCAGCTAACACATTTCATGCAAGCCCTTCTGTGATGTATTTTAGATATCAGACAAGATGATCCAGTAGGTCAGCTCTAGCTCCACTGTGTATATTATCTCTCTCACTCATTCTTCTGCGCTTTTCTGTTTCTCTCCCTGCAAGAGAACTCATACTGTTCCTGCAATACTTCTCATCATTTTCCCCATCTCTTTTTCTTCAAGATATTTTCTTGTCTTCCTGTGTGACAAATGTAAAAGCTATTGTATTGAGTTCCATATAGCAATATCTCATTATTGGTAAGCTGGTTAGAGATAGTGCGTATGAAACTGCTACATAAAAACAATACATTGAATCATCTTTCTCTTTACCCATCCATCCTTCCTATGCCCTTCATTAGATTTGTCAACCTAAAATAATGCAATACTGGACAGTTTATTGTGGCCCCTAAATTGACAGGTTTATTTATTCTGTTACTCTGAAATATTCTGATTTTCCTTTCAAGTCCTATTCACTCAGCTCCTATACACTCTTCCCATCCTTTTACCAGCCTCCAGCCTGATCTTCCCTGAGAAAGACAACCCATACCCACTATCAGATCTTGAAAACAAAAAGCATTAATATAACAAGGTCAATTTGATACTTTTTTTAAATACGCCAAATTTTGCATATTCAATTTTTTTGTGAATTTGTTGGGGTTTTTTTATGAGAACTGTTTCTGAGGGAGACATCAGACTTGGACTTTGTCAAGGGAGTTTACACTCAAAGGGCAATCAACAGCCCATCCACTCGAACACTATGTACTCACTGATAATTCTGAACTCACAAACACCAGGATTCAGGCAGAAATCTCATTTTAAGAGTTCTAGTACCTATTCTTTCAAATAGGGATCGTAAATGTTACTACATCTAATCAAGATATACAGAGTGATATCTGAAATTGGAAATTCAAATACATGCAACAATCTGCTTGCCAACAATCTCCAGACCAAAAATTATTCAGATAAAGTATTTGGTGTATAATTTTGAATAGCAAATTCATTTGAGAAAATCAAAGTAGCTCACAGACAATTCACAAATGAAAAATGTTATACATGTTAAACCATTTATTATGAACTATTTTTCATCTCTGTTCTGTTAGTTGTTTTTCCATTCCAGTCAAAGTCAGCTTCAGAAAGAGTGGAAAAAAAGGGAAAAACAAAGCAAAACAAGAAACGACAACAAAAAACCCATCCCAATGCTTTTCTTACTTGGCATCTTCGAGCATTTCTTGAGTATTTACCTATTTATTTAGAAGGGAAGAAGTTAAATGTTGACCCACTCAAGGAGTAAAAAGGCCACCCTAGTTTAAAAGTTTACATACAAAGTTCTAGTCTGATGAGATCGGAAATGAGAGGCCTACCAAACACGGGTTTCATAATTAACAGACTTTTAACTGTAGCTGCATTGCCAGGTGCAAATTTAATAAAAGATTATAAATGATAGATGAACAGTATTTCTAGCAGCTGTTTCTAATCCCAAGCAAAAATCTTCATTAAGATAGTGAAAATGTTGTAAATGGTTATCTATTAATTTAAAGTATTGCAAAACATCAAACATTACTTATTTAGAACACTGTGGTGAAAACCAAGTGCAGACACTATGCTCTAAATAAAGTTTACAACACAAACTTTTAAATCAGACAATCCCAAGCTAAAATTAATAATGTCAAACTTGCTGCAATCTTGAACAGATTGCCCTGGGAATCAGACAAGCTGCTCAGGAGCATTGCTAAGTGCTACCTAAACTCCAGCTGTAAGAGCAGGGTTTGGGCTGCTGGAATTCAAGCCTGCCACATGTTGATAGATCTGCTGACACGCAAGGGAAATGTCAGCTCTGGCACCGGCTGTGCTAGAGCTCCTGATCTGAGGAAACTTCCAAGCTCAGTAAGGCAGAGTTCTAAGCACAACCAGTTCTGCCGATATGTTCAAAAAGGTAGAAGAAACTGTGTTTTCTTATGTTAGTCCCTTTTGTACAGTTTTAAGGTAAACCGGTTTTGCAGAGAAAAAAAAAAGAATATTCCGAATATACTCACCCTTCCCCCATTAAAGGCGCAAAGATGTAGAGAGATGTGAACTCTGATCTGTAGGAGGCTCCCTTCTCAACCCATGGTGTTTGGGTGTTTCTGGCACCACCAGCACACAGTACTCTCCTTTAGGAAATCCCACAGAAGCTCTTCTCACCTGAAGCTTTCACCCTGTTCACAGAGCTACAGTTTCAGAAATACAATGAATGGAACATTCCCATTGGCTCCAAACTTTACCCCACAATGAGCTATGCCAAACAGCCATTATCTGTTATGCTTTGTGGCCAGGGTTTTTACAATGCTTCAGTGAGAGAAACAGCACACAGGAATACTTGCACCACACCCAGACCTGCTCACCAAACTAGAAAAAAAAAAAAGTATTGTTTTATTCAATGTGTTCTGTGTAGGAGAAGCCTTAAGATAAACCCATACAATTAATATCTTAGTTCACATTTTTACTTTAATACGTTTCTAACAGGAAGAAAAAGAGACCACCAAGCTGCAAGATAAGCTCTAGATTTAGAAAATCCACTAGGTACAATTAGCTAAATAGTTTAACAGATGCCTAATAATGATTATAATTTATTACTTGTATGTGTAGAAATTTCTAGATAGAGCTACTGTAAATATTTTATTTCTGAAAGGCCCTGGTTCTTCAATGCCCTTTCCCTTCCTTACATTTTTATACTTAACAATGTACAGAACAGTTACAAGTGACAGTCAAATCATGACCAAAGATGTAAGCTGCTCTCAACAGCTGGACTATGTCAGTGTTCAACTAAAGCAGAGCTCCCTACTCCTAAAGACAGTAACCTCCCTTTTGGTTAACTTTCTTTCCCTCCCTTCCTCTTGCCCAAAGATTTAAACCTCTTCACTTTCTTCCTTGAGCAACAGGAAGTAAAATTCCATTTGATCATCTGCATGGTGAATACCTGGCTAAAAACCATGCAAAAATTAGTGTGTTGAGTAAAATTATCAATAAGCCACAATAATAATAATTTAGACAGCTGTATTGTATTCTTGGATTTAAGTCTCCCTTTAGTTATCTAATGCACTATATAAGAAATAGTTCATAGTTAACCTAAACATTTTGTCTGTCTTTATACACAGGATAGACACCTTAAAATCTTACATTTTGTGCATATAGAAAGAAAAATGTACTGTATAGGAAATTATTTTCCTCTTTTGTGGCCCAAATAAAATTGTCATTTCTTACTTACCTGAAAACCAAACCACTGCCATTTTGGAAGAAAATGCCAATAGAGTCAATGTGGTGTGCAAGTCAATTTTCCCCTCAAGTTAAAGCACTGCTACACAGAATGTCTGCAGGGAACAAAATTTTTATAGGAGTTTCACCAGTAAAAATCTAGTACAACTCCAGTGATTTGATCAGATTATTTCTCCCTGTATTTCATCTGCGTAAATAACAGAAAAATTTGGTCCCAACCAGACAAATATATAGGGGAATATATGAGGAAATAAGTAATAAAATCCATAGAAGCATTATGATGCTTAGATTATACCATATCACGCAGATAAAATAATTTTAGTTCAAGTAGAATGGGATGCTTAGGTGATCTTCCAGTGGGACATACTGTTTATTAAGGATGCACACAAATCAGCTAAATAAGCAATCAGTAAAATGTTCGGAAGGTTGCTCCCTATTAAATTCTGGAAAACAAATCATACATCCAACAAAAATGGAGTTTAAAAATAGAATCAAAATACTAACAATTTTTGGCAGGCCTTGCACAGCCTGCACCATTAAGCACCAAAAATGTGCTTAATGTTAGTAACAGGTCTCTTATGTGAAAGTAAAGAATAAGTGTAAATCATGGCCGCACATATGTAATCTTTTATGTATAACCAACACTAAATTATATAACAAATGGATGTGTTTAACCTAATAACTGTTTGCATGCAGGACTTTAACCCTTAGTACCAACCCTTGGGTTGGGGTACAAAATGCAAAAAACGCAAACTGTGTGCTCCTCATTC
This sequence comes from Grallaria varia, assembly GCA_013396735.1. Taxonomy (NCBI): domain Eukaryota; kingdom Metazoa; phylum Chordata; class Aves; order Passeriformes; family Formicariidae; genus Grallaria; species Grallaria varia. The sequence continues at coordinate 16,518 of VWZG01004051.1, read as the reverse complement.
AGATATGGCTTCTTTTCTTGGCTTATGAATTTTTTTAATGTATCAGTTTCAGTATCAAACCTCCAGTCTGTAACTTAGTCCATATGTGTACACATGAAGAAGCTGGCATAAGCAAGTAGCAGTAATTTTAAATCACAGATTAGAATGACACAGAAGGAGAAACTTCGGTGTTTCAAGTTAATAATATGAAAGATTTGCCCTCTATGATGCATTATGTTAAAAACCGCTTTACAGACACATTCCAATAAGATTCTTATTTAGATCAGAAAGATTAAAAGCTCTGAAAACGTAATTCCAAAATACGAGATGCCCATTTGCAAAATACAAGTATAAATTTGCAACACATTTATAAGACTGGTTAAGGTACCAGAGTATACTGCTTTGCCTTCTGTACCTTTTCTTACTTACAAATAAAATGAATGTATTTTTGGTCTAAGGGAATCATTAAAGGGACAACCAAAGCTAGAAACAAAATTACCATATTCAAATATTGAACTTATTCCACCTATAACTCCAGTCTTGCAAAAGCAAGGCCATCAAGTTAAAACATATGCTCCCCTTAGCTGCATGTTCCTATGCTTTTCCCTTAGATGCAACAGTTAAAAGGAAGCATTAGTCTCTACAGCGATTTCTGATTTGCTTCAACAACATCTTTTTCTTCACTTTTATACAACCCTTAAGTTATTTCACCTTTGGAGAAGGGAAACAGCATTTTGTAAATAACTTTGAAAAGAGCTGCCTGTCCTGCAGAAGACAGAGAATTTGCTTTATTCTTTTACCTGTAGAAAGATTTATGAAATACAGTTGAAAGATGGATTCAACCACAAGGGAAACAGCTGGTTTCCAAACTCTAGAAACTGTCTGAGGTATTCAAAGCAGAGGGTTTTTTTCAGTCAGTTACGGAAATAAGGGCCAGCCATGAAAATCAGACCTTCAGTTAGATTTGGGAACACTCTTCCCACTAAAGTTCAGGCATTCTGATCTGTATTTAGATCCCTATCTGCTACAAAGAATACATTAAATTAATGGGTTTTAACAAGAAAAATTCATTCTTGACACAGACATTAAAAAATAAAATTCAAAGACAAACCATTCTTCAAAGGAAACAAGGGCCCCATCTGCTGATGCTTAAATGTACTACATTAACATACGCACCACAGTGCTACCACAGATAAGGTATTGAAATGAATTGCAAAGACAAATCACTACATTAGCTGTGCTGCATTCTTCTACTATCTTTTTTATTCGTTAAAAAAAAAAAGTTTTTAGGCTCTTGGGTCAATCAATTTCCACCGATGATGAGAGCTTTGTCTGAGAAAAAAATGGGAGACTAGGAAGGAAATTCCGGCAGGAACCTGATTTTGCACAGCAATAAGGGAATATGGTCGGTCGTATGAATAGCAAAACAAACCTACATGTACATGCACACAAATAAACAGTTAAAGAAAATAATAAAACATGACTATCTGTCATTCTAAGTGCTAAAATTGTTATTATCAAAATGTCCAAAACCATAATAGACATTAAGCAGAACTTTAAGAGCAACAATGAACAAAGGCATCTCGGAAATGTAAAAGGCAAACTTTTCTGAAGTTTAAAACATCTTGTTAAAGAGTCCGATAGTTGTATATTGAGAATTCTTAAAACTAAGCACTATTTTGTTGACAGAAATCCCATACATAGCAGATTTTACACTATCTTGTGGTGAAAAATGGCAGTGAACTTATTGAAGACAAAACAAAGGTCCTTATCATGGACAAGAACATTTCAAACATTATATCAACAAAGAGCTGGCAGCTGAATTTAAAAGCACATATGACTATATTCTGCAATAAAAAAGTACATCATTTGGAGGTACTAAAGCCTTTTTGTTTACATGGCTACAACATCAAAAAGTCCTGTGCTGGTACACCAGGATGAAGCATTCACCTGACCTCTGTCCCCAAGCCCAGCAGTGTGGCAAACGAACCTCTGATTAAAGCTGGAGAAAGCACTGAAGAAATTTGCTCCAGTTCTTCTCTCCTGGACCAGCAAGAAGTGCAGTCAATGCAAGCTAAGTGTTTAATTAATGAGTTGTCCTATGCCCCAGAATTGTAACTCTTCCGGGGATAATGCTGCAGTCCTGTTTTCTCCCTCTTATTCTGTGCCATAAACTTTGTTTGCATGTATGATGCTGGAGGTCACCACTAGGCCAGACAGCCATTGGTACAGGACAAAATCCCACAAATCACTGGCTTTCTCAGGAAATAGGAAATGAATAACGTATTTGCAGCAAATATTCTAATATAACGATAAGAGCTATGCAAATATACTAGAGTTGCATGCACCTTACAAAATGTTAATCTTGCTACCAAAACCATGCAAAACTGGAAATGATTTCCAGCTGGACAATGGTCAGAAGGCAATGTGCAAAACATCTCACTGCATGGATAAAAACAGTAATTAGAAACTCAGTGCTAGTGAATTCTTCGGTAAGCATGAATATAATCCACAGAACAAACAACACTGAATTTGACTGAACTAAATTCAAAGTAGTCTGAATATAGTTCCAAGATGTGATAACAAACTTCAAGGGACAAAACAAAACTATAAATATAACTACTCCTTCAGAGCATAATTAGATCACATGTGGTTTCCTGGTATTTTCTTGTAACTGTTTCCTTATTAGAGTTCCTTCCATCTGCTTTTGTATTATAAACCAATTCAGAGTTGTTGACAGTCTGACTATTGAAATGTACTTCAGGCTGAAATACATTCAGTGAGGAATCTGTCCATTGAAGTAGCCAGATAACAGAACAGACATAAGACCAAGGGACAGTTCCCCATATATGGCATTTCCTCAAAATGAAATTTACCATTTACTTTAAGTACTGGCTTTTGGGTGGCTTTTTTAAGAAGTGTGCCTTTTTGAGCAGGTTATTATTTTGTTGATCATTATCATTCATAAAAGAGGAAAACAATTAAAAGCTTTCAGAAGTCAACTTGTTCCAAAAAGGGCCTGTGAAAAAAAAAAAAAAAGAGCTTTCTCATTCTTGCTCACAGATAACACAACAACTTTACTATGCACCTTTTTTAGATCAGACAGACAGCAATCTCCAACCTGATAATCTATGTTGGGAAAAGTAATTATATCTGCCTCAGTTATAAGCATGTTAAAATCAAAGCCACTGTGACTGAACATTGTCAAAGGTGAATCTACTGCTTCGGGTGAAGCTACATATAACCTGGTGTGCTGATCGTACTAGCTACCGTTGTTAGAAAAGGAAAAGCTCTACTCTGCCATCTGCTCACAACTGTGTGGTACTCACCACACATGCCTGTCTCCCACTTCTGGCTCCTTCTAGACCTGGCCTCTTTCAGCTAGGCATAGCAGCGGAAAATTGACGCAGCAAGCAAAGTGGATTGGATTAGAATAGGATAGGACAGAACAGGACAGGATCCACCTCCAGAATCACAGCAAGAGCCAGAGCCTGTGACAGGAGGGGGCAGGACTGCCTAACTAAGAGCAAGCCCAGGAAGGTGAAAGCAACTTCCTCTTTTGGCAGTGCTAGCAGGATGGGATCATAATTTGATCCTGAACTTCTCAGCTGTGCTTCCTCATTTCTGCAGCACTCAGAAACCAATGCATTGTGAACAGCCCTGACCCCAACACTCTGTCATTGCTCCCTCACAGGCATGCCAGTATTTCAGACTTGTGTTTGTACATCTGCCTGGGGAATTTAATCTCATTGCACAGTAGATGAAGAATAAAACTGGCTAGGAATGGTAACATTTAGTAAGTACTTGCTTCAACTGCAACCTTAAAATCTAAATAACTTTCTAAAAAAAAGCAAGAATTTGGGATCTTGCCTTCATAAAAGCTTCAGTCAAACACTAAGTCCAAACCCAGGTATATGATCAAGCTAACGTGTTTCAGTCTTATTGGCTTCTATGGTGTGAAGCATTTGGAGTAAACAGTGCTAGGACCTACTTACATTCCAAGCACCACTCATGAACCAACAACTCAAGTGGCTGGATATTTCAATGCTTTTCTTGAGCAAACAGCAATATCTATCACATTACACCTATACAGCTGCCTTGTTAATCTCAGCTACTTCCATTGGGATCATGCATTTAGAAAGGCAAGTAGTTGCACTTCTGATAAGCAAATCCCTGCTTTTTATTACCTCAGAAGACATCTTTTTAAATTAATGCAATGACTTTCTTCTAATTCCTTAATGTTTTAAACGGATATAATTTCCCCTTTTTACTCATATGCACATGCACTGTTTTACATGACATTTCTTACAACTGCTCCCTCTCCATTTTATTTTTCCTTTGGAAAAGTCAGTTAACATTCTCTGAGGAAGATGGAATATTGATTTAAAAAAACCCCACATACTTTGGATAAACAGAAAATCAGAGCTGTAGCTCTGCAGAACTTGGAAGACTTAACTTTGAAAATTTGGTGAAATTCTTCACAAACATTTAACAATTCCTGGTTTGTATTTGGATCAGTTAAAAAATTTTCTTTATCCTTTTTTCTGCGTTTCTCAACCCATCATTCCACATTTTAGCTTTCTAAGGGAAAACACAGCATTCCAGAAATCTGACTGGCAGACATAAAGGCTGGCAGGTACAGAGGGTGTATTTTTAATTTAATAATGATGACTTATATCATTATTTTGAAAGACCCATGAAACAGAATGGAACTCTCCTTTCAAACCCAGTATTTCTATATCACTGCTCATGTTTAGAAGGAGTAGTTCTATATTCGGCTGCTTTTGGAGGCCACTATTGATGCTTACTAACATGTTAATGAACAGCACTGCGATGGTGAAAATACTGGATATGAGGCTTTTTGGAGTTTATTAATATTTCTCTTTTATCAGCCAGAGGAGATGCTGTAATGTCATACCTGAAAAAGTGCTGTCTCTGAAGTGCTCCCAGTCACTTCTGGACCACAGTGCAAAACAAGGGCCTGAAATGAACATCATCCCAAATAAGACTTAGACAGACTTTGCAAACATATAAAAAGGAAAAAGCTGAGACTGAAGTTACAGGATAAAAGGAATGTTCCCATTACTTTTGTCTTTAGTTAGGATCTTATCCAAAGTCCTCATGTTTTAAGCACAACGCATTATTTTCCACATAGCTAGACCTCATTAAAAAGTTAAATTACCCTTTATTTATCAATAGTTCTACAGCTCTGTGTCCTGGGACATGCACAGTTTCCTTCCAGACACAGGGACATTGTGGAGCTGCTAAAGATTAAAAGAAAAACAAACCAGCAATCACTAAGCATAAAATGGGAAAATATTTAGACATCAAACACCCAGGTAAGGCAGGTTAACTTTCTTTTGATAGGGATGTTGAGTATGAGACTCTAGGTGTGTATGGGGATGTGTGATTTTAAAGCCTGACTTAACTTTTTCAAATTCAGGGACGCCAAGAAAATACTTGAAAAGGTATTTTGCCCCTGTATTAGCAATTTGGTACAAATGTTTCCCCTCCCAGGGAACCATAACTATTGTTTAGGTGATGGTTGGGTGAGAATTTTCTACCACTCAGAAGATATCTCATCTCTCACTATGAAATGACCCTTAAAATTGTTACTGCATTAGATTATAATTGTAGTGTATTTAGCTGTGAAATTGCATGGACGTTTTTGTGTCTCCATTTCTAAGTACTTTCCCTACTTGTTAAGTCAAACAGCATTTTGTTTTCAGTGTTCAGTGCTCAGTCCTTGGAGACAGAGGCATGCACGCACATGCACACTGTCTCTTTGCTCTTTCACAGAGAATTTACGTCTGCTTCTTGGGTTTTATTCTCGTTCAGATCAAGGCTCTCTGCTCTTTCCATATAGAGGAAGCCTTGCAATAACAAATAACTATGTCCAATAATCTAACTACAACGGAAGTATGCTCAGAGGAAATTGATAGTGCTGCCAACTCTCATTATTTTCCTATGAATCTTGTGATATTTGCTATTTTTCTTAAAGTCCTGACTGTTGAAATTATATGAATAAATGTGAGTCTGAGTTTCCATTAAAAAAGTGTCTAGATTTCTAAAACATGAAGTAAAACCTGAAAATGTGAATTGAATGTGCCCAAAATGGCTAAAACAACCAAAGGTAAACTAAAAATAAATGAAAAACAAGTGAGTGTTAAATTACATCATAATTTTAATACAATTCCTTAATTTCAACTCAATATTGAATAATTGGATTTGCCACATAGAGGAAATTGGCTAAAGTCCTCAGATAAATGCTGGGGGCTACAAGCACACAAATTATAGAATAAGGGCAAGAAGAGGGAGGAATTCTCCCTCTTTGGACATGAATCAGATCCCTAGGAGAGAGGTTTTGGCCTGAAGTTGGTGTAGTAGCATCAGCCAGATTCATTGCCAAGTCCACCTTTGCTACCCATGCTTTGCTGTACCACTCTCCCAGAGACTGCTATGCTTCAAGGTCTGGAGCTTGAACTATTCAAAAAGCATTTAATATTATGTACATCCAAGTACTTCTTTTTGTCTATGGATCCTACAAGTACAGCATGTGGTTACTTCAGCAGGACCAAAAATTTCTCTCTGTACAAGTACTGTTAGGTTTTCTTTTTAATGGCTGTAACAAAACCGCACATAATTTGTGAGCCAGTTCATAATGGAGACTCCCCCAGCAATACAAAGAACTGTTCACAAGGCTATCATGAACATAGGATCTGGTACTTGGAGAGGATACTGCTTTTTCCCACATAGAATTATTTTTTTTAATTAATTTATAATATACCTAATAGAAATGAAGTTCATATAACCCACTAAGATTGCAGTTTAAGCCACAAAAGGATGCTTAGATGCTTAAGATCAGATGCGGGAATGAAAGCAAAGAGCATTTTATTATAAAGAATTTTTAATTGATTTTGTAAACTGAGAAGACTGCAATAATGCACTTAGAGTACAGTGACTCACAGGCCTACAGTCACAATCCTAGTGTCCCTGCCAGCATGGCAGCATCCCTCCCTTTGCACTAGAGTGGCAGGAAGGCAGTCTTATCCTCAGCTTTGCTTCTCTATAACAATGACAGAATTCACTCTATCTCACACAACCTCAGATTCAGTGGGAGACAGGTCATGCTTCCTCCACTCTATTTCAGGAAATCTTATTAGTCTACAATACATAGTTTTTCATGCAAATTCAATAACTACCGAAAGGTAGAAAAACTAACAGAAAATATCTCACCAGATGGAGAAAATTGAAACATTACCCTTGTTTCTTTGCCAGCACAGATCTATTCTGACAGGTTGGAAATGATTTATGGTAGAATGGGGCATGGAGGAAGACAGTATGGGGAGAAGGAAACATACTTGAACTAGCAGAGATATCACTAATTGCTGCACAATGGTAAAATCTTTGCAATGTTTTGCATGCAATTAGTTACAAGCCTTACATATGCCAGCAATGTTTGCATGTTGATATCTGCATGAGGCAAATAAACCTTGAGTATATGATGCATGTTAGAAATTGCTTTCGAACCATTGAAGAAGACATTGTGGTAAAGAAACGATACAATATGGCAATGCAAAAGCTATATTCAAGGAAACAGATTACCTTTGAATATATGAATAGGTAAATACTTCAGTATGTCCAAGATTGATACTAATCATTACTATTTTAATATATAAAATGTTATGGATATTGCTACCCAGCAGCAATCAGGCAGATATCTAGTCTTTGTAAATTAAAACCAGATTTTTTCTGCATCTAATTGATTTTTACATTACATTAGGCAGCCAAGGCTGCAACCTTCCATGACATAGTATCTAAATAAACATTTATTAAAATATTTTAATTAGAACAAGAGGAAAAATATTGTTTCCAATTATGTTTTCAGAAGGAAAAAACATCATACCTATTAAGAATTAATGTAAACATATGTGTAATGTAACATTTAAATGCAATTATTATGCCATAAGATTTATAAATTGAGAGTTATTTCTAATTCCCAAACTTTTAAAAAACTACTACTTATACTAGTGCATTTATTCTCTCTTGTGTCTTATGGCTTTGATCTCGAAAAATTAAAAGAAGGGACACTCTAAAATGTGAATAGTGATTTTACAAACTGAGGCATATCTGCCCTGAGCAAAATTTATCTTACAGATGCACAAGGTTTAATAGTCATTAATAATATTGCTGTGCCAGAGCAGGAGTGCCTCCTGCTCTAAAATGCTGAGATGCTTTGTCTGGTCTGGCTGTAAATGACCCAAAGTCACTGGGCTTCTGTCATTTCTCTTGGAATTCTAACCTCGAAAAAAACTTATTCCCGGGGAATTTGGCAGGGATTGTTAAGAGTCTCCAAATGACCTTTAATTTCTTGCTATATACATGCATATATCTGTGTGCACCGATATTTTGGCTCTCTCTATCCTTTTTTATGGAACAGTGAATTTCAGATCCTGACATGATTTAGCACAGAGAGATTGAGTCAGGCACAGTACGCCAATATAATCTATAGCTTATAGTACTGATAAGTTGTCATGCCTTATTGAAGACATACATTTTTTGATTGTATAGTTCCACACCACTAGGTATATACGCACGAAGGGGAATTAGTTTATACCTCACAAACCAGGGAGAACTTGGTGTAGAAGAGAGGACAGCAATTTTGCTTCAGCCAGAGCTGGCAATCACATGACTGTCACTGCAGGGAAGCAACTAGGGAGTCTTCTACACCTTTTAGCTTAAGACATTACCACTCACCAAGAGCTGCTGGAAGAGTTTCTGGCTGTCATATAAAAAGTGGGTCACTGTTCTTGACACTGATACAATCTTGGAGAGACACTAAAGACACTACAAGAGTGACTGGTTATGGAAGATGGGGTTCCTGCACTTTTTAAAGCAGTAATTAAATCCTGGGACATGGAAAGAACTTTTGAAATGGGCATTTCTGGAAAAAATTTATGCAGGCCTATGTCACACAAACAGAAAACAGGCTGACACAGTCATGTAATCTGTCTGTCTTTACTTTGATGACTTTTGATCAGTTTGAAGTGAACCTCAAAGTACTGGAACTGGTAAATGAGAGCAGGAGTATGCCATTTCAGTCAAACATGCAAACACAGCACAAGGACTAAAATATCTGAAGTTCACTGACTTCAGGTCATACCCTTTACCAGTATATGTAGTGATTTCTTCATAATAATTGAATATAGACACTTTTATCAAGCAAAATTCAGGCAGTTTTACTCAATTGCTTATTACCTTAACAATTCTTCTTATGAGCCTTGCTGCCTATTAGCTATTGCCTTCATTTTCCTCTCCAGAAACTTCTCTTTTGAGTGACTGCAGTTGTTTCTAGAGCTCTCCAAGAAGAGTGTCCTTCACTGTAAAAGTACTCATGGAGGAGGTAAAAAGTTAGTCCCAATCTTGACCTTCCAGATGTGGACAAGGACAGTAGAAAAGAACTCACTGTCAGACAAATATCTTGGAGATGTGAACACTTTCCCTGAATAAAAAGAGTATTCCCAAATACAAATGTGACTTATTTATCTACCTCTTCAGCTCTGAGAGGCTAGTTTCTGTCATTCCTCATAACTTTCATTTCCTTCCTCTGCCATCGTGTGTGAACTACCAATCATAAAAACCAAATGTCTAATCTTCCGCATTCATGTAGTCTCATAGACTATAGGACTGCTTGGGACCATTCCTTCAGGCACCCATCCAGTTCAGGTCCAGTTTCAACCACTGCACAAGTACTATGTAAAGCAGAGAGCATTAACACACCATAGCCATCCTCTCTGCCATTCATTTCCAGGGCTTACTAAACCTTACTGCAATCTACCAACTACTATCCTCTTTGTTCTCATCATCATCATCACAACAACAACAAAATCACTATATATGTTTCACAAGACAACATAGCTCCAGATAGTAAATTTATATTTAGTTTCCCAAATTAGTAAGCACTTAGATTTTAAATACCAAGTGCTCAGCTGTTACAGAGAACATTTAACAGCTTAACTTTAGTCACTTGTTTATTAAAATCTCAGTTTTGCCTCTCTTTCACATATTTCACTTACACAAATATCATAACTTACTCAGCACAGAATGCTTCTATCTCCATACCACTCAATAACGGGCCTCCTATATTACCTTTACATCCAAAATTACATCTATAATCCTATGAATTTCTTCATGGGAGGATGGAGAAGGATTCAGGCATTATCACCCAGCATAAAAAGAAAAAAAAAATCTTGGACACTTCTGAAGTGCTTTTTAATCATAATTTATTTTAATTAACACTTGCTATTTTACAAATGTTTTACTGTAAGCATATATTCTAAATGTACTATGCCTGTTTGACTCTTTTTTTAATGTTCTACATCTGAGGCATCAGAGTCAGGGGCCTTGCAGATTTTAAAGATTAAAATTCTGCCAGGGCTCAGAGATACGAATATCCATTTCCCTGAGTTAGCACTGATGGACTTGAACATAACCTTCTTTTGACAGAACTTGCAGTATGCGACATTTTTTTAATGTTTATTTTTAAGGCAATTTTAGTATAAGAGATTTATTTTGGCAGTCATGTTATCTTAATTTTTACCACAGTAGTAACAAATATTCTGAATTCCCAGCAAGAAATGCCCCCCCTAGGTTTTCAGGATTGTTATCTTCATACTTACCACAGCACTTGTAAGTATTACTGCACTAGATGAAGATTTGTGAGCCATTGTGTTTCACAGCTCCCTTCCAAGTGAATTATACATCTCTTACAAACAGTCACGGAGCAGTAAAAGCTCAGAAATAATACACTATGCAGTGGTATTTTTGCCAGCCACGGGCTTCTCAGAACTGTACAATTTCCCCCGTGATTGCACCGTCATTATAATAGGTAATCATTAGATTTATCTTTTATATAATTTGTAACATTTTGTAGTATCATAAGTGCATTTATGTAGCCTCATTACTGCCAGGAGTCCTCTTTAACTGAGATGGTAAGTAAATAAAGTAGAAATTACACACCAACAGGAACCTGGAATATGTTGTTTTACTGTATATCTGAGAGCTCCCTTTAGCAAAGCTAATCTGTGCAGAAGTTACCATTATTTCTACCTCAGTGAGCACTTCCTAATTGCCGCGTTATTGCTTGTAAAGAAAATATATTATTAAAGTCCACAACTTATGACTTGTTGCACATCTATACATGGAAGGAAAAAATCTTCTCATTTCATCAAACCTTAACAGGTTTTGAACAGGATGATCAGCTGAGGCTGTTTTTCTCTTGCATATCTATTCATTACCATTTCATAATGTCAGTGGCTCCTTCTAAAAGTCAAGAAGCATTCATAATTTATTCAGAAACCTGAAAACGTTACTAAACCAAATTACTTAATTCTCTATGAATCAGCTCAGGCTTATTTTGGTAGCAATTTGTAACAAACAACAATTATAAGCCCAAAGGAATCAGTATTCCTTTTTAGTTGTTAATGTTTTATATCCAATTATTGGTGCACTGCCAGATAATGATCCATAGAGCATTAGAAATGTGTATTAACATTATCTTTACAAATGCAATAATACTCAGTGGAGGATAAAGTTTTGATGGATTCGTGTGCTAGTTAAAACTCTACATTGTCAGGAAAAAAGTCAGCATTAGCACTTTGTTGTGATGGGACTGCTACGGACAGGGTGACCTTCAGCATTTGGCAATATAATCAAAATGGCAAACAGCAGCCATTGAAATTAACACAGAAAATAACTTCAGGATTTTTTCCTGTTCAGAATTACTAAGATGCCACAGCTATGCAGCAAGTAGTGCTTATGAAAATATTTTAGGAAGAAACAAAATACTCTGCATTCTTCCAGTTAAAAGTAACAGTGACAAGACTTACATCTTTCCGTGAGCAAGCCAACACTTAAGAATTCCTGAAAAGTTGATGAGCTTTCATTTAATGGTCAGACTCCGCTGTTTTTTCTGTTTTGAATACTGAGCATCACTTACTTTTACAGGATTTCTGGCGGAAATCATAGGAATCATTTTAAGAACTGCATTCCATAGATTCTACTTAGGATACTGGGCACTTTCCTAAGAATACATATTTGCCATCCTTAAGTAGCCTTAATTCACAGCCCACATGTGGCTGCATGCAGAAAATAAAAAAGCCAAACCCAGCTCTTGTAACCTAAAGCCGCTTCTGCACAAAACAGTGTTTTGGAAAATAAGAAGAACAAAGTCTAATAAACCTTTCAAACAGGACACTGCTATGTTTATTGTGTTAATGAAGGCAGGGCTTCAGTACTCAGAGAAACTGTTTACAATTACATTATTTATGTTCCTTGCCAAAAACCTCACTTTCTGGATTTGACTCCTGACTACTATCTGTCATTCCTATCCGTCTGTATCACAAAACTCAAGAAGCTGAGCGAATGGGTTGTTTTTACTATTAAGACCCCAGAGAACAGAGAAAACACAAAAAACCATTTAATAGTTACACTTTCACTTAAGCCCTGTTTGTTGTTGGGTTTTTTGTTGTTTTTGGTTTTTTTCAAAAATATATTGTCTGTTGCTCTTGTTACCTGGCATGAATAAGCAACAGAGAGAACAGACCAATATATTTACCAACACTAGAGACCAGCCATAGGCTATCTGTAGTCAAAAGCAGTTCAGATTAAAGCATAAGGATGCATCTTTTCCAAAGCACTGAGAGACCTAGGGGCCCTGTAATGGAATCTCCCTAAAACACCTGGGAATCTAATTGCCATTGTCTATGAAGAGAGTTAGGATCCTGAATGTTTTTAAAAACTCCTCTAGGTGCCTCTACATCTTCAGCAGCTTAAATACCTTTTAAAATTTGCCATAAGACCCTCAGCAGGCAGCCTCAGCAGCCTCATGTGTTCCTTGGTACAGGCAGAGAGAGATAAATAATGTTATGTAATATAGTAGCAGTACCATCTTCTGTATTCTTTTTCCTTTTACATAGAGAAGTTGATGACAGGGTCAGGGTATTTCCTTGATGCAAAGTTATTTATTTTGAAAAATATATATGTCCTGCTCCCCTGGACACAGTGGGAAAACAGCAGATGCTCAGTGCAGTGTGCTGCTTTTTTCTAGACTGTGCTGAAGGACACCCTTCTAGCTTTCTTTCAGGGTCATGTTGCCTTCATTTCCTGCCCATCCTCCCTCCACCTTTGCCATACTGGCTCTGTCTCCTCTTTCTTTCATAAATAGCACTCAAAATGCTCTCGTTCTCCTCCGCCACAAGAACTGCCAATTTATGGTTTTGCATCTGTTCTACAGTCAAAGTCTTTTCTCCACACAGCTCAGCTCCTGTCTTGTCTAGTCTTAGCTTAGCCTTTAAAGGATCTATGGCTTCTGATGGCTTCTCAAGTTTACCCTAAATCTTTGGCTGACCTTATACATAGCAGCTTTAATCAGCTCCCTGCGTAACATACCGAATGACAGCTAGCCTAGACTTCACATAAAGCCATAGGTTGTGATACTTTTTCGAGATCCTGTCAACATCTAAACAGCTTTGAACCCAATACGCTAAAGATTTCGCTATTGCATTCAGATTTTAAGGTATGTTTTAACAAAAAGCATCTCATTAAAACATCATGCATTAGCATTTTAGACAACTTGTGACTTGCTGGAACAAATTTTACTCTGAAGTGCAACAACCAGGTTCCTTGCTACTTTAGTTCCTAACATGAACTTTTTATCCTCATCTAAAGACATTCTACATCCGGAAATGAAATTATTAAGAAAAAAGTATGTAAACAAAGAGATTCAAGTGAGAGCATGATGGGAAGGTACAGCTCATTGCCAAGCTCTCCCTATAAAGACAAGGAGTATGTAAATGTGAAGTACAAACTCAGCGTGCAATGCATTTTGATCCACCTGAACATTAGGAACACGTATACGGGCATAGCTGGCTCTGTATCAGTGCTGCCAATAGCATACACAATGCAGCTGATAACAGATCACAGGCATTCCTCCTAGAAATGACTTCACAGCCAGTTCAATCACAGATTGCCACAGTGGAAATTACTGAAACCTCCTTCCTGCATGTCCAGTACTGCACTCAGTAAAAGCATCAGAGACTAAAAAATAAATAAAGCTCTCTTTTTCATCTGAGGCAAAAGCCAAACCCTGCTACTTTAATACCCAAATGGAAATAATTAGTCCTTGGCTTTTCAAGTGATAAAAGCAAATAGGCTCTTTTATGTGCAATTAAAACTATACCACATACTGAATTCATTCCCACTATTAGTTAGAATTTTCAGGCTGTAAGCACCAGTTCGTAACAAATTATTGGTCATTGATACTTCACTCCAATATATTATAAATAATGTCTGAAAATGTTGTAAGATTCCTTCACCCTTTGGAAAGTTCCTCAACAGGTAGAAAGCACCTCTCCTGAGCAGAGACTGCTCTTGTTATGACACTGTGATATGGCATCATGAAGCATCTCAAGAACAACCAGCAACTTTTTTAAGCTTACTCTGCTGAAAAATATAAACTCTCACCTTGAAGGTATGTGAATATGACTGGTTTCAACAAGGAAACAACACCAACACCACCTACCGTAACTCTTCCTAGTTTAGAGTGTCCTTATCAAAAGTAAGCAGAAAACCCCCCGGCATTAATTGCTGTTATGCTTTTTAAAGGCTCATCTGAAGATCACAGAGAAACCTTTATGTATGAAACAGGCTTTTGTTTGATGATGTTTGGGCTCAGCATGACAACTACTTTTTTCTATGTCCTGCTTTTATTTTGGATGCAAGATAATAACAAAACTGTAGTTAGACCTGGATAATAAGTGATAAAAGCAGGAAGCTGAAACATCACACTTCTCATTAGTGACAGTCTGCCTAGCAAAATGAAAGGAATCAAACTGTAGTTAAATACTACTTCAGTTCAACCCTCCAGTAGTTATCGAGGAATTTCATGAGGATATTTTCAAGAGGGAAAGTCAAGCCGACAGCTTTATATGATGAAGACATATACAGCAGTAGGAGAGCACAAAGTTTATGCTTTCAAGTAGGCTTTTTTCCCCTCCCCTTTTGGAACCTCTTAGTAATTAAAACATCCATTGTCAATCTGGTGACAAGATATTTGAGCTTGATTTAGTTATGGATTGCTTTGGTTTTGAACCAAGAACAACAGTGACTATATGAAGGTTCACATTGCCTTTTCTGTTACCCTTCCTATTTTTTCATGCATGAGAGCGGTGGGAACAGGGAAAAGAAATAAAACAAAACAAAACAAAAAAAAACCACCAAAAAACAAAAAAACAAAACAAAACAAAACCACCAAAAAAAAAGAAAAAAAAAAGAAAAGATGAACTGCCTTTTGAACAAGAAATAAGAAAATGACTTAAAAATCATTAGTTCAAGGACAGAACTACAATATGCAAAGGTACTGGAGACCAAGCATTAAGGAAAACTCTAAAATAAAGGGTTATGAATCAGTATATCAAAATCAGTCAGGCCTGTAGTATGCTTCACACTGAATGAAAATACTAAATTCTCTAGTGCTGGAAATAACCAAAGAAGAGGAGTCAATCATGGCCAAAATTTCTTCCCCAGTGATCAGCTACAATAAATTCAACAAGGCACTAGGGAATTCCATCAAATGAAAATTGTGTGTTTGCTGTATTCAAATCCAGTTTGGGGACCAAAAGGCTGTCACCATAAAAGAAACACAAGAGCATTCTTATTAACAGTGCAATGAAATCGTCTCCTCAGAAACCACAACATTGTTCAACGAAAAACAAACAATAATGCAATCCTATATTAAGGCAGGGAAAGAAATAGCTAATCTGAAAGCAACCTTAATTCCTAGTTCTTGTTTAGTAACCAGAGCTCCAAAACAGTGGAGCAAAAGCAAGAGGAAAGAAGAAAATAAATTAAAAAAAAAAAAGTAATCAGAGGCCTGGAAAGATTTCCCTATAAAGAATTGATGCTTTCAGAAATACCTCATACCCAGATTGGAAAGAAAGGAACTTCTCATTTCCAAAGTAACTTAGGCCTCGTCTACACTTCAGATGCAAAAACATCTGATCTGCTGGACAGACTCTCACCTCCAAGGAGTGTGGTATGAAGACTTTTAAGTGAGCTAGACCAAGATCCAGAAGGAAATACTGCATGACAACACTGGCCCTGAGTTATGTGTCCTTTTAGTTTTCTGTTTGAATCCAGGCTAGTGCATCTGCACAGCGACACAGTGCATTGCAAGAACACTTCAGCCTAGGAAATTCAGTAAAATGTGCACTGCAGCATCTATTCCCATGGACACATAATAGCTTGTGTTTCATTGCTCTGTGATTAAATTATGGCTCCTATGTTTACAAATGTGTCTGTTGAGATATAGATAGACTCCTAGAAAGTGCCTCCTGAAATGTTCAAAAGAATTGGTCACAACTTCTAGTGATTTCTATGGATAAAAACCTCACAGGCAAAGTTACAAACAAAATACGTGACTCTTTACACAAACTGTAGGGCAATAGCAGTTCAGCTAGAGCTACTCCTCCACGGACACCC
>VWZG01004045.1:110318-133125 GCA_013396735.1 Grallaria varia | reverse complement strand
TTTTCTATTATGTAATATATATTTAATGTACTGTATTTAATATTGTATATTTAATGCACTATATTTAGTACACTATATTTAATATAGTGCTTTTAAATAGGATTTTATTTTTTATTACCTATGGATTTGACACAGAACAAAGTTTTAGCACTGGAATTAAAAATCCTCCAAGAACTCACTGAATGGGCTTGGGACCCCTGGAATTCAAAATCTCAAATAACCAATTAAATGGACTTGGAACCCCTGGAATTAAGAATCCTCAAATAACTCACTAAATGGGCTTCAGTGTTTGTTAGTCCAGAGCCTGTTCCTGGAGAATTCCATGTTGGATTCCGGGCTCCAAACCACCAGGAACTGGGCAAGTTCTGAGCCAAAGCCAAACAAAGCCAGACCAGCCATTAAACATTAACTGTTAAATATTAAACATTAACCATGTGTTATCCTGGAGGTGTGGGAGCAGTTTTTCCAAGGGTTGTATTTCCTGGAACAACGGCAAGCCCTGCTCCCAGGAATAACTAAAGGGAAAATCCAATGGATTTTGGTCACGTGGAGGGTGTCCAGGGAAGGGTCTGGAGCAGCAGGAGCAGCTGGGGGGGCTCAGCCTGCAGAAAAGGAGGCTCAGGGGGACCTGAGAGCCCCTTCCAGTGCCTGGAGGGGCTCCAAGAGAGCTGGAGAGGGACTTTGGGACAAGGGGGAATGGCTTTGGACTGCCAGAGGGCAGGGATAGATGGGATGTTGGGAAGGAATTGCTGGCTGGGAGGGTGGGCAGGCCCTGGCACAGGGTGCCCAGAGCAGCTGGGGCTGCCCCTGGATCCCTGGGAGTGTCCAAGGCCAGGTTGGACGGGGCTTGGAGCAGCCTGGGCTGGTGGAAGGTGTCCCTGCCCATGGCAGGGGGTGGCACTGGATGGGCTTTAAAGCCCATTCCCACCCAAACCATTCCAAGATTCCATGATCCTTTGTCTCCAGGCACCATCTTCCCTAAAAGCAACAAGGAAAGCAGTCAAACCCACCATGGACCCAGGTGACCCAGGTGACCTTTAGGGTCCCTTCCCACCCAAACGATCCCGAGATTGTGTGATTCTCTGGAAGTTTCCGGCACCCTGTTCCCTGGGAAGCAGCAGCCCCTGGCTGGGACGCGCCCGCGGCGCTGGGCTGGGCAGGGCACCGAGCGCTGCCCCCCGTGCCCGGAGCGGGTGCTTTGCCAAGCCCTGCCCTTTCACTCTTGGCAGCCCACAACTGCCCTGGCTGGCTCGGCCGTGCCCGAGGCCCTGGATCCTGCTGGATGCGTGCGGGAGAAACTGGAGCCTCAGCAGAACCTTTGTGAGGGTTTCATTCCGAGCTGGGATTTGCAGGATCGCAGGGTTTTTTTGGGGCAGGGCTGCTGCTGGTTGCTCAAAGGAAAAAATCCCCACCAAGAACCCACTGGGAGGGAATTGTGCTCGCGGAGCCACATCTGTCAGTGCTTTCACAGTATAATTTGGGATAAAATAATCAAGAATCAGCAAAACAAAGACACAAAAAATATGTTAAATAACGTGTGAGCAGATCATGGAATCATGGAATGGGTTGTGCTTTTTTGGGACAGTGTCTTCCTTCATCCTGGTAGAAGCTCTTCCTCCAGAGAGCAAAACAACACGGGTCTCCCCCCACTCCTGGTTTGTCCTCTCCCTTTGTGAGAGGGGAAATCCCAGCCCTGGAAGTGTCCAAGGCCAGCCTGGGTGAACTGGGAGCCACCTGGGATAGTGGAAGGTGCCCCTGCCCATGGCAGGGGGTGGAATGAGGTCATCTTTAAGTTCCTTTCCAGCCTAAACCATTCCATCATTCTATGATCCCTGGAATTGGGTTCATATTCAAAGTTATCCTGAAAGGATTTGGGGTTGACTTGGGTTGTTTTCGATTGCAGATAGGATTTGGAGATATTCCTGACGAGGGAATCCTGAATTATACTGGACTTGCTCACCATTGTGGCTGTTGCTGAAGCTCCTGGTAGTTTGCTTTGCTGCTCCCCAGAAGAGCTGCCTTGTTCCAGCCCTCCTGTTTGTTGCTGCTCCTTTGAAGTGTTCCCTGCTCCCACCTGTGTGGGGGAGAGCAGGAGGCCCTGCTGGAATTGGGATGTTTATCTCAATGGAGAAATGCACTCCTGCTCCTGCAGAGGGAAAACAGGGAAACCACAAACCTGAGGGCTTTTGGCAGCAGGAATTGATGTCTAAATTAGTAACAATTTAACCTGGTTTGGAAAATAAGAGGATATTTTCCTGCTGGATCTGCCTCGCTCTCCCAGTGCATTCTGCATGTGTTTGTGTGAATGCATCTCCATATTTATCCATTATTTATTGACATGGGAGAGCTTGGCAGTTTATAGTCCATTAAATTCAGCTCCCAGCAGTGATCAAAGACCCCACATCCCTCACAAATCATTCCCTGTTACCTGAAACCAGGGAAGACAGAGGAAATTGTGGCCTCTGTGCAGGAAAACAACTGAATGAGAGAGCTTTCCTGCTGCTTGTTCCCATTAACAGCTCGTTTTTCATAAATGGAATTCCATGAGAATTAGTAGGTAAAATTTGGGATCCTGAGCTCCTGGGACAATGTCCCTGTTTTCCAAGAGCATTGGATGGTGCTTTGCTGATTTAAATGGGGCTGTTCAGAGTGTTCTGAAGTCCACAGGCAAATTCCTGTAGGCTCATTCCTGTAAAAAAAAGATGCAAGGGAATAGGAGAAAAAGTTTGGGAGTTTGGGAGATGGAGCAGAGGAAAATCAGGAAGCAAAGATGCTTTAGCTGGAGCTGGATGAACTTGGCCCATTCCACAGCCACGTCTCTGTCGGATGAACTTGTGGCGAGTTGGGAGCCAAGGAAAAGTCTGCAGTAAATGGAGCTGAAGAGTCAAGGATTAAGAAATCTCTGCTGATTTCCTGGAGGGTTTGTGCTGCTGGAAGGATTTTCCTAAAATAAACTGCTGCTTGCCTGGGAAAAAGGGCAGAGCATCCCCGAGTCCATTCCTCAGGGAATGTTTGGGGCTGGAGAGCCAGGAGTTTTAATCCCCCATTACTCAGCTCTTTATAAAATGGGATTTAAAAGGCAGAGCAGGTTCAGCAGCAGGTTCCCAATCCTGGGAGTGCCAGGCTTTTGGGGAGGAGAACTGGGGGGGATTCATTGCCAGCATATGGGACAGGGCTTGGAGCAACCAGGTCCTGCCCATGGCAGAGGGTGGTGGAATGGGGTGAGCTCTAAGGCCCTTCCAACCCGAGGCATCCCAGGATTCTGTGACAGGGAGGACCAGTTGTGTGTCGTGGGGTGTTTAGGGAAGTTTGGGAGCTGCTTTTGTTGCAGGGCCTGGGCTGTGCAGCAGCTCCTGCATAGAGCGAGGTGGAGGGAGGCACTGCAAACCTCGGGAAGCTGCTTGGCTTCCATAAAAAACTGCGGATTTGGCATGTTGGCATCTGCACAGGAATGGCATCCAAGGCCTTTTCTACCCAACTGGGAGCTGCACAAGCCTCTTCCTCTGACTCTGTAGTGATTCCAGGGAGTCTGGAGTCATTTCATCTCCCTCAGCAGCCCGGGAGCAGCTGTGCCTCCGGATCGCTCCGAGGGATCCCAGCCGGGGTGTGGGATGCAGTGGGGGATCCTGCCCTGGGAACCCACCACTGCCAGGAAACCATCAGCAGCCCCACACCCAAACCCAGCTCATCCCACAGAATCCCAGTGATCCCCCTCCCGGTCCCGAGGAGGTGGAAGGAGGCAGCAAAACCAGATCCTTGCGCTCCCAAAAAAGTGAAATCCAGGTTTGTGGCCTCTCCAGCCTGGAAGGACCAGCCTGAAGAGGTTTGATGATGGCCAGAGGTGGAGCAGTGGGAAACATCTGCCACCTTGGGAACTGCCTCCTCACTTCCATGTGTTACATTCCAGGCTCTCCGGATGGAGTAAAACCTTCCCCACTTGTTTCTAAGGCTCAGGGGTGGATTCCCATGTCTTGAGGTGGAGCTGGAGAAGGGGAACTTCCTTTGGCAGAGGGTTGGAGGCATTTTATTAAGTAACTGTGATTTAAGCTCAGTTCCTAAACCCACCCTGGGGAGCTGCAGCTACGGGATGGATCCAGACTTCTTTTTTACCACGGTAAAAGGAACTTTAAAGGTTCCAATTTCAGCTGTTGGACAAACTGAATGGAGCCATTCCGGGACCTCCACCCCCCGAGAGCTGCTTTGAAACGTTGTAAAGCACAAAGAAATGTGGTTTTTCTTATTTCAGTGCAATTGTTGCCTCTTGCAAAAGGGAATTCCTGGAGGGGATTCCTGGATACCTTTCTGAGGATAGACCACTTCAACCTGCTGCAGTCCATTAACTGGGCTGGAATTAGATCAAGTGCTCCAGGGAAGGACACAAATATCCATTAAGAAAGAACAAAACAACCCCTAAAAAAAATCAACTTTGTTGGATTTTACCACCTGGGTTTGGAATAAGCTCAGGATTTGTGGGTTTTCACGGTGTCCCCAGTGATCCCTGAGCAGCGGAAAATCAAGGAACAGGAGGTTCCAGACACATTTCCCAGGGTTGATTCCAGAGCCTGAACATCAGCTCTGCTGGGACAGAGTGACATTTGCAGAAGGAAGTGCCAGAGAGGGCTTGGTTTGAGGGACTGGGAGAAGGAAGCACAGGAATAGGGATCTACTGGATCAGGGATCGGCTGGCTCTGCTCTGCCTCCACCCTGTTCCCATTCCTGCAGCTTGGACACCCTCCCCTGGTGGGAATATTGAAGGTCCTGATCCTTAGGAAGGGATGTTTCCAAAGTGGGATCACACCCAGGCTCCCAGAGGTGCCCCTTCTGTGGCCTCCACCCTCTCTGTGCTCCCCAACCCAGGAGTTATGGAAAATATGGAAACCTTTATCTCGTCCCCTTGCATTTACCAATATTGAGGTTCAGACTGTACTGATTTAGTTGTAATATCTATAAATACGTTATTTAAGTGGGGTATTTTCAGTGGTTTTTCCTCAGTGAACACTCTGAGAAAATCCCTGGGAAAGCAGTTTAATCCAAGCTTCCAAATTCCCTGGCCAAATCCCTCGCCAGGGGCTTTCTCTTTAGAAATAATCACTTGGGGAAGCTCCAAAATTTCACTGAAAAGGTGAATTCTCTGATAGAGAAACTGCGATTGGCCATTCTTTCCTGAAAAATCAGTTCTAGGGATTTCTAAACAGGACAAATGAGGCATTTTTAGCCAGTTCATCTAATTTCAATGGAATTTTATTCTCTGCTCTGTTATTCCCTTAAACTCTGCTCTTTGCACAGGGAAGGAAGAAGGTGATGAAACCATCCCTTTGGACCAGGGCTGGGAATGGGATGTGCCAATAATAAACTGGAAACATCAATGAGGTGAAACTGGGGAGTTTGGGCTTCCCAGAGATTGGTGCTTTCAGGGGAGCTTTGGAAGCAGAACATGAGGGAATTGCTACTGGATTTACTGCTGGGACACTGTGGTTGACAGGGAATGTGTGTCCAGCACATTCTGGGGGGCAACTCATGGTTATTGCAGGAATTAACTGCAGGAATTACATGAAACTCACTGGGAATTGCTGTCAGGAAAGTGTTTGCACCATATCCGACATAGTGGGATATCGGGAAGAAATTCTTCCCTGGGAGGGTGCTGAGGAGCTGTGGCTGCCCCTGGATCCCTGGAAGTGCCCAAGGCCAGGTTGGACAGGGTTTGGAGCAACCTGGGCTGGTGGAAGCCCCGATGCCTCAGAGGTGCTTCCCTGCCATTGCCACCATGGCTTTGCATCCTTTGCGTTTGGTGGATCACGACTTCTCAGAATGCCAGAATCAGCTGGGCTGGAAAAGACCTCTGAGGACATCGAGTCCAGCCTTTGACCCAACACCACCTTGTCAACCAGACCACAGCACATCCAGTCTCCTCTCAAACACCTCCCAGGGCGGTGACTCCACCATCTCCCAGTGTCTGATTGCTCTCTGTCAGGAACTTCTTCGTGATGTCCAACTTGAACGTCCCCTCTTGCAGCTTAGGACCGGGAAACCTTTGATCTCATTGCTTCTGGAGAACCAACCCAAATTCTCTTGCAGGTGACGCCGTGGAACTGCGGGTGACGTTCCTGTGGGAGCGGCTCCCTTGGGGGAGCCCCCCTCCATGTCCCCCACCTTACCCGTGTCCCCGTGTGTTGCAGGTATGGTGTGAATATGCGTTGCTTGGCAGCCCGGGTCAACCACAAGACTCTGCTGGTCGCCGTGGCGCTGCTGGCGCTGGCCATGGTGCTGCTGTGGAAGCGCTGCTCGCCCCAGCCCGAGCGCCGCGGCGGCGCCGACGGGGAGCCCCGGCAGCGCCGAGACCCCGAGGACGTGGCGTCCCAGGAGCAGCAGAAGGCCCCTCCCGTGGCCGTGGCCGTGGCCGTGGGCGCCGCCGGCAGGGCCCCCGCGCCCAAGTACGAGGAGATTGACTGTGTGATCAATGAGGAGCACACCGTGAAAGGCCGCAGGGAAGGCAGCGAGGTCTTCCTGCCCTTCAGCTGGGTAGAGAAATACTTTGAGGTTTATGGGAAAATTGCGCAGTACGATGGTTATGACAGGTTTGAATTCTCTCATAGCTACTCCAAAGTATACACACAGCGGGCTCCCTACCACCCCGACGGGGTCTTCATGTCCTTCGAGGGCTACAACGTCGAGGTGCGCGACAGGGTCAAGTGCATCAGCGGCGTTGAAGGTTCGTGCCCTGCTCTGCCCTCCTCTGGGGCGGAAAGTGCTGCCTGGAACTCCCTCTGCAGAGCGATCCCGACTGGGGTCGATGGGAGGGAGACGTGGGGAAATCCGGGGCAAAAGGTGATGAGGACACGGGAGGTCTGAGGAGGGAAATGTTGGTGTCCGTCAAAAAGGAGGGAGGTGAATCGGAGAATCCAACGTGGGAAGACTTGGCATGAGTTGCCCAGAGAAGCCGTGGCTGCCCCTGGATCCCTGGGAGTGTCCAAGGCCAGGTTGGACAGGGCTTGGAGCCACCTGGGCTGGTGGGAGGTTTCCCTGCCCATGGTAGGGGGTGGCACTGGATGAGATTTAAGGTCCCTTCTCACCCAAGCCATCCCAAGATTCCGTAATGATTTCCAGTTTTCCCAGTTGCAGTGAACTCCAGAGGTTCTGGGGTGCTGCTCTTGCAGTGCTGCTGCCAGGGTTTGGCATCACTGTTGGCACCTGAATCTGCCAGGGAGCCACAATGATTTTATAATATAAAGTGTTAAAGTATTAAAAAATTCAACTGCACAATTTTTAAAAATTAAATTATTAGAATTAAATTTGAAAAATTAGATTTTAAAATAGTGTTAGAAGGCCAGCAAGCCTGGCCATGGTTTCTGAGAAGGCTCCTGCTTCCTTGTGGACACCCGTAAATCCGTGGGCTGAGCCAGATGTCCCTGGTGGCACCTCTGGAACAACCCAGCTGCTCGTGGGCACCTTAATCTTGGGGGTTAAATCCATGAGAGGAGGTTTTGGAGAACAGCCCAAGGGTCAAGCAGCTCTCCAGCCACTGGATTGTCCCTGGATAACATGGAAAACCCTCCCAATTGGTGCAGTCACTAATTAACCCTCGGGGTCTTCCCATGGCTCGGCAGAGCTTTGATGGCAGAAAATTCTTCCTGGCTTCATATTAAAAAATTAATGGCTTTAAAAAGCACTTACAGAGTGTGACACTGTGACCCCTCATAAATTAAAGAGCAACTTTCACTTAAGGAATAAAAGCCATTAATTTTCATGCATCTTGTGGTGCTCCCGGGGTGTGGATTCCAGCTCTTCCCGTCACACGGACACTGCGGGAGCTGCTGTGACTGGGGGTTCATTGGCTGTAAAGAGCCACGTAAGGAAAGATGTAGGATCTGGAATTTTGAGGGGTTTTTAAGGTTACTTTCACATTTTTAGTGTTATTTTTTAACTCTCATGCTCGTTCCTGGGAAGGAGGGGATGGAGAGCTGGGATGGATTCAGCAGCCTCGGGAACACCGGGAGCTCTGGGAGCTGCTCTCTGCTTAAACCTTGAGGATCCAGAGGGTTAACACCGGACAATGGGCTGTTTCTCCATGAATGTTGGGATTTTTGCAGCCTCTGATTTAAGAGCCACAAAATGGGCTGCCAGAGCCTGGTTTGTGAAGGCAGCAGAGTTCTGGAAATCCAGCAGACAGTTTGGAAAAGAGTTGCAGAATCCCAGACTGGTTTGGGTTTGGAGGGACCTTAAATCTCATCCCATCCCACCCCTGCCATGGACAAGGACACCTCCCTCTATCCCAGGTCGCTCCAGCTTGGAGTTGCCTTCCAGCCCAACCCATTCCATGATGTTGCGGGTTCCCTTTCTCTCTCCCTCAAGGTTAACGTTTCGTTCCATCCTGTGACCTGCAGAATTTCATCCTGTCACTTTGGATGAGTATTAAGTAAAGCTTTTATAGCAAATTTCCTTCCTTTTTTCCCATCTTGCATTCCCGCTGAATGCCCCTTTAACTGGAAATGCTCAGCATTAATGAGCTTCCAGGAGCTCTCATGACATGGAGCTTTTAAACCTTCCCTGGGATGGTTTTCTTCGTAGGCAGCACCAAACCATCCCAGCAGTAATATTTATTAGCACTCAAATATGGATGAAAAGAATGAAAATACATATTTTTATATTTAAGTAATATTTTCATTGTTCCAGCCTGAAGAACAAATTGGCTTCTGAGCTTGATGTTGCCAAGGGGGAAATGGTGCAAATGCCAACTTGGTTATTCCACCTTTCAGCACTAAACATCCTTGATTTCCTGCAGGAAGGACCCAGGGGTCTGTTCCCACTTTGGATTTGTATTTAGGGGTTGGATATTTGTTCCAAAGAAAATTCAGGACTTCGGGAGAAGCCTGGATTTAATTGTATTTTAAATAACTCGTGTTTGCTTCTGGAAGGGACATGTGGAAATGAGTCTCTTCCACACAGTTTCTTCCCATTTCCTACACAGCCAGGGAGGGTTTTCCACCCAAATCCTGGGATCTGGGAAGGGCAGGTAGAGCTCAGCAGGGTTTTTTGCAGGTGTAGCCCAGGCTCTTAATGGAGGGTGGAAGTTTTATGTGTCACTGAGCACCTTCCAAGGGTTTTTATGTGCAAACCCATAAAATCCCATAAAAAAGCCATAAAACCCTGTAAATCAGGCTGCAAATGATGGACTCTGAGATCTTCCTGCCGGATTCCTCTGGGGGGCCTCCAGGGGGGCCTTTTGGATCTAAAATCACCCAAAGCCTCAATTAAGGGCAAGACCTTTGCGAGGCCACTGGCTTTTTGGGAGAGTCCCAGGGAGGGCTTGGCTGGAGCAGCGCTGGAGACAAGGGACAGCTTTGGGTGGTGGAATTAGGGCACATCCTTCCTGGAGAGCCTGCTGGCTCCTGCGGGCAGCACTCCAGGCAGGAATGCTCCCAGGGGAGCCCCGTAATGGGAGGGATTTGTGGCTGCAGGGAAATCGCTCTCTGAGCAGCAAATAACTCTTAGAAAAATCTCCCCATAACAGATGCACTTAATTTGCAGAGATTTACGTGACGTTAAAGGGATTGTGCAGGATGGAAAAGCATTTGGGGATTAACTGGTCTCTGGAGTAGGGGGGAAATCTGTTCAGGCACTGAAAGTGTGCTTTAAGATAAGTGGGAAGCTCCAGTGACAATGGAATGACAATGGAGCCAGGCTGGGAGAGTGTTCACCTGGAGAAGAGAAGGCTCAGGGAGACCTGAGAGCCCCTTCCAGGGCCTAAAGGGGCTCCAGGAGAGCTGGAGAGGGACTGGGGACAAGGCATGGAGGGACAGGACACAGGGAATGGCTTCCCACTGCCAGAGGGCAGGGAGAGGTGGGATATTAGGAAGGAATTGCTGGCTGGGAGGGTGGGCAGGCCCTGGCACAGGGTGCCCAGAGCAGCTGGGGCTGCCCCTGGATCCCTGGAAGTGTCCAAGGCGAGGGTGGACGGGGCTTGGATGCACCTGGGCTGGTGGAAGGAGTCCCTGCCCATGGCAGGGGGGGGCACTGGATGGCCTTGAAGGTCCCTTCCCACCCAAACCATTCTGGGATTCTGTGAATGTAGGGAAGCCCATGACAGGCATTCCCGTGTCACTCAGAAATGCTTAGTTATAACTAGTTGTGGATCTTGGTGGGAAAGGGAACAATTGACTCCTTGGCCAGGACTTTCCTCCCGTGGTGACACCTCAGATGTCCCTTTGCTGGAGGTGAAGGAGTGCTGGCTCTGGAGGAGGAGTCGGCAGAGCTCCCACACTGGGGGCTGGACAAGGTGCTGATCTCTGCTCCCTCTCCTTCCCCCAGGAGTGCCCCTCTCCACCCAGTGGGGGCCCCAGGGCTACTTCTACCCCATCCAGATCGCCCAGTACGGGCTGAGCCACTACAGCAAGAACCTGACGGAGAAGGCGCCGCACGTGGAGGTGTACGAGACGGGCGAGGAGCCGGAGCGGGGCCGGGCCGGCGACTGGAGCGTGCCCCGGGGCTGCTCCCTGGCCACCGTGTGGGACAAAGCCCGTCTCACGGCCGTCAAGCACTTCAGTGCTCCAGGTGGGTCCTCCCAGGGGTGCTGCAGGGAGGGACACCTGCTCAGCTGCACACCTTACAGCAGAGGAGCCCTAACTTCCTGCGGTTTGTGTGGTTTCGTTTGCCCTTCATTCCCAGCCTTCATTCCCTGTCCTTCATTTCCCAGCCTTCATTCCCAACCTTCATTCCCTGTCCTTCGTTTCCCAACCTTCATTCCCTGTCCTTCATTCCCCAGCCTTCATTCTCCAGCCTTCATTCCCAACCTTCATTCCCTGTCCTTCATTCCCCAGCCTTCATTCCCAACCTTCATTCCCTGTCCTTCATTCCCCAGCCTTCATTCCCAACCTTCATTCCCAACCTTCATTCCCCAGCCTTCATTCCCAACCTTCACTCCCCAGCCTTCATTCCCAACCTTCATTCCCAACCTTCATTCCCTGTCCTTCATTCCCAGCCTTCATTCCCCATCCATCATTTCCCAGCCTTCATTCCCACCCACATCCCACCTGAGAATGCCTCCCCATCTCACCGACCATTCAGGTCCTCTGGACATCACCCAGTCCAACCCCCTGATTTCTGGCCCTCAGGAGTTTTCCTCCTGCTTTCTGCCCGTTCCTGACTTCCAGCACTGTTTGAATCCCCCAAAAGGCTGGCTGTGTTCCTGGAGGGGGATGGAGGGTCCTGTTCCCTGGGCCTTCCAGCTGCTGCCTTGGAACAGGAGCTGCAGGAGGAGGTGACACCGTTGTGGGGCCCGGGAGGGATCTGGGGGTGAGGAGCAGGATTTGACAGTGCCAGGTCAGGGCTCTTTGGGGCCCGGAGCTCCTGCAGGACCTGGGACATCTCTCACCCTTCACTGGGGTACAACTGGTTTTGTAAAATTCAGGATCTTAATTCTGGTTAAACCCAGGCAGAACTACAGGATATCCTGGAAGGCTTCCACAAGGATTAAACCCAACCCCTGGCCCTGAGGACACCCCAAAACCCCACCCTGTGCCTCAGAGCGTTGTCCAAACGCTCCTTGTGCTGTGCCCTCTGCCCTGGGCAGCCTGTTCCAGAGCCCAACCACCCCCTGGGGGAGGAACCTTTTCCCAATATCCATCCCAGACCACCCTGAGACATCTGACAGAAGTTTAAGCTGCCTTAAAGAAGGAACAGGAGGAGTTTGGGCTCTCCCAGTTGTTCCCAGCATTTTGCTGCCACCTCCCTGATTGCCCTGTTCTGTTTGGTGTTTTGGAGGGAAATCCATTATTTAATCCAAGAGTTCCGTTAGTGCCAGGCCAGGCTCATTAATAAGGCCCTAATGTATTTTCCCTCAATCAATACCCACTGGAATTAATGAGTCCATTACTTCCAAAGACAACGACCTAATTTTACGTTGGCACCTCGGCCCTGGGGCTCCGGGGAAAAGGTTGTCCAACACTTCTGTGTCTTTGGAGTGGATAAATGCAGGGAGAGGGGAGGATAAAAGGTCTGGGCTGTGCTCTCGCCTCATCCTTTATTGATGGCTGAGTAATCCATGGCTATGGATATGCATCCACTCCTCTGAGCTGGCCCTAAGTAATGGATTTATGGATGCTTAAGGCAGAGCAGACACGAGCAGCCTGTAGTTCTTTGCTTCTCCAAACTCTTTTTCCTCCCTCCTCTGTAATTCCCTTTGTTATCATTTATTTACGAGGAACCATAAAACTCACTTGACAGGAGTTGGGGGGGGGGGTTAATTGGGTTTTTTTCCATGGGAGCCAAATGCTGTGGCCGAGAGCGCTCGGTTCCTTCTCCTGAAGCAGGTGCTGAGCTCCAAACACCACGGCTTTTCCTTGAAAAGCTTGGAAAACGTGACATCCAGTCAAAAAAATTGGGACTGGACAACAGAGCCTATACAGGAGATGTTTAAAATTCCTTGGATTAGTTTCTGGGAGGCAGGAAAAGCTGCCCATGGGGTGCTGGTTGCACAGAGAAATGTGTCCGGGGTATTTCCCACATCCCAAAGCAGAAATAAGGAAACAATGGCCTTTTCCAGGAGAATTTTATCCCGTGGAAAGCCCTTAATTTAATGTGACAGTCTTTAAGTGTTCATCATCCCTCTGTGCATTCCAGCCTCCCGGATTTGCTCTCAGCCTTCCAATTTAATTATCCCTTTGATCTCCTGCTGTAGGTTTTGGGGCAGAAGTTGATTTTGTATTTTCACATCCAGAGAACGCTGGATTTTATTCTGTGGCAGTGCCTGGGAGCTTTATTTAATTTACAATTTAAAATTAGGCTGAGTTTTGCCCATGCAGAGGTTAAGAAATACTTGAGTACATTTTACTTTATTCCTTGGTTTTCCCCCCGCTGTTAAGCAAATCAGGTTTTGGCACTGTCAGGTTGGGAAAGAAAAAAACTCCCAGAAATATTAGTCCCAGGAGGATCCTAAATACCTGCTCTTGGAATCCTGGTGGGTTTTTTTTACCCCCTTTGCTGAAAGCAGACCTTTATTCAGGAATGCGACGGCTCTGCCGGCGCCGGGTTTTTGGTGTCGTTCTGCTCAGGGAGATTTTAGGGTTGGAACAAAAAGGTCATTGTTGGTTTATTATTGAATTCCAGGAGAGGAAAATCATGGAGCATCTAAATTCTTGCTGGGCCCCATCCTGGAGGAAATATCCTGTTCTGGTGGGATGGGGTGGGATGGGATGAGCTTTAAGGGCCTTTCCAATCCAAGCCATTCCAGGAAGGGTCCTGTGCCCTGCCAGGGCGGTGGCCCGGCCCCAGCCCCAGGTCCTGCTGGCTCCTCCACCCAGGAGGTATCAGGAACATCCCATAAAACACTGGATGGAGCCCCTGGCACTGCCCCAGCCCTTTAATGGGAGACACAGGCGGGTTGTCCCCTTTGCTCCCAGATTTACTTTTATGCTTAATTAAATGATGTGTCAGAGCCCAGAAAGGCCGAGTTGCAGCCGGGCTGCCCTGGGAGCGCCGGGCTCTGCCCGGGCAGGGGCACGCGGGGCAGCGGCTCTGGGGCCACCAGTGCCGGTGCTGAGCCCTCTGCTCTGTGTTGCAGACGCCTCCGAGGGGGTCTCCCTGCAGCTCGGCAACTCCCGGGATTTCATCATTTCCTTCGACCTCAAGTTCGTGACCAACGGCAGCATTTCGGTGGTGCTGGAGACGACGGAGAAGAACCAGCTGTTCACGGTGCACTACGTGTCCAACACGCAGCTCATCGCCCTCCGCGACAGGGACATCTACTACGGCATCGGGGCCCGCACCGGCTGGAGCACCCTGACCAGGGACCTGCTCACCGACCTGCGCAAGGGCGTCGGGCTCTCCAACACCAAGGCCGTGAAGCAGACCAAGATCATGCCCAAGCGCGTGGTGAGGCTGGTGGCCAAGGGCAGGGGCTTCCTGGACAACGTCACCATCTCGGCCACGGCGCACATGGCGGCGTTCTTCGCCGCCAGCGACTGGCTGCTGAGGAACCAGGACGAGCGGGGCGGGTGGCCCATCATGGTCACCAGGAAGCTGGGCGAGGGCTTCAAGTCCCTGGACCCGGGCTGGTACTCGGCCATGGCGCAGGGCCAGGCCATGTCGACGCTGGTGCGGGCGTACCTGCTGACGCGGGACCCCGCGTTCCTGGGCGCCGCCCTCCGGGCCACCGCGCCCTACAAGCTGCCGGCGGAGCAGCGCGGGGTCAAGGCCGTCTTCATGAACCGGCACGACTGGTACGAGGAGTATCCCACCTCGCCCAGCTCCTTCGTGCTCAACGGCTTCATGTACTCCCTCATCGGGCTCTACGACCTCAAGGAGACGGCGGGCGAGAAGCTGGGCCGGGAGGCGCGGCTGCTCTACGAGCGCGGCATGGAGTCCCTCAAGGCCATGCTGCCGCTCTACGACACCGGCTCCGGCACCATCTACGACCTGCGCCACTTCATGCTGGGCACAGCACCCAACCTGGCGCGCTGGGACTACCACACCACCCACATCAACCAGCTGCAGCTCCTCAGCACCATCGACGACTCCCCCATCTTCAAGGAGTTCGTCAAGAGGTGGAAGAGTTACCTGCGAGGGGGGCGGGCGAAGCACAACTGAGCTCCCAACCAAACCCACAGGGACACCTTCCAGGGTGGCGTCCCGCTTTTCTGTGGACCTTTCAAAGAAGTGATCCTTAGAACTGCTCTCCTGAAATCATTGCATTCCAGTGTGGAAACCTTTGGGTCTGAGGGGTGGGATCGGGGAGCGTCACCTGTCCTTGTGCTCCACTGTCTGCACGCAGCAAAACCCCTCCGTGCTCCTGAGCTGGAGCCTGGGGTTCGTTGGGTTTCAGTTTTCCTTTTTACAGGAAAATATTTGCAGAAGCCATAGAGGTCTCGAAAGTCCAGGCCTTGCCTGAGGAGTTAATCCGTGGCCTCTCAAAGTGAGTCGGTGTGTCCGTGTGGGAGCAGCTCCTGTGGTGTAACGCCATCGATGTGATTCACTCGTAGCCTGGGTAGTGCACAGTGTGTCTTTGAAAGGTGGGGGGGGTTTAATAGGAATTCTTTTTTGGGGTGAAAAATCCACATTTTTAAGTTTTTCCCACTTCTCTGGCTGGAGATCCTTTAGCTGGGGGGTTTCTTCCCAGACGTGTGGATGGAGAACGCGCGGCCGGCGCCGTAAAAGCACAACCCGGTGGGGCTCCCGGAGCACCTGGAGCCTGAACCTCATCACCCCCAACTTCACCATCACCCTCACTGGTGTCACCTGGAGCTGGGATCCCCCGTCTGGAGCCTGATGTGTTGGACTGGGTTTTGTCATTCCTTCTGAGAGGCTTCTCTGAGCTTTGGCCACTTCGTTTTGGGGAGGCTTATGGATTTCTGAGCAGGACATGGAGCTCGTCTGGAGTCACTCAGGAAATCCAGTTGGAGTTAATTAAGGTTTGCCTGGGGTGATTTTAATTTTTAACCTGCTCAAGTCCATCAAGCATTTTAAAAATTAAAAGTTACCCCAGAGGGCTTTGTGGCTCTGCCGGTGCTTTAATACCTGAGAGGTTGTGGCTGCCCCATCCCTGCAGGTGTCCAAGGCCAGGTTGGACAGGCCTTGGAGCAGCCTAGTCTGGTGGAAGGTGTCCCTCAGTTGGAGCTGGATGAACTTTAAGGTCCTTCCCACCCAAACCATTCCAGGATTCCATGACTCTACCTGCTGTCTTAGTGGGAGGGGTTGTTACACCTCCAGCAGTGGCTTCTGTGGTGTGATTTGCCTTTGTGGCTCTGCCAAGTGACCAGCGGTCCCTGTGCACATCCCAACACACACATCCCAGCCCAGACACTGGGATGGAGCAGGAACCAGGGGGATTCTTTCCCTTGCCTTGTAGTCCTTCCCACCCACGTTGCTCTGAGGTGTCCTGGGTGATCCAGCAGAGTCAAACCAACCCCTGGCATTGTTAAATCAGGAGGCTGGTTTGGTGATGTAGCAAACCTTGGGTTCTCAGCTCTGTGGGGACGTGCTGGGATTTGCTCCGACCCCCCAAACTCATGGAGAGGACACGGATTGACTTTGGGGTTCCCACTGCCCCCATTCCACGCTGTCCATGAGGTGGGGCTGCAGGTGCTCATCCCGAGGACAGAGCTCATCCAAACCCCAGGGAGGCCGGGCAGAAGGACATCCATCTCCATCTTCGTATTGCTTTGATGCTTTTTGAATTACTTGATGTTTCAGCCCACGCTCCGACCGCGTCGCTCCGTGCGGGACGTGGGGGTGGAGGAGGAGCTTCGATACCAAAGGTAGCAGAGGTGATTTGTTTTACGTATCTGTGCACACGCAAAGCCACCCTAAACACGTGCTTCCTCCCCCAGGACTGCTCCTTCCTGCCACATCTTCATCCTGCTTCTTCCCTTCGTCCTTTCCCCATTTGGGAGTTGGAGAATCTGGAGGGACCCTTTGGGTGCTGCTCAAGAGATGGTTTTGGTGCCTTATGGAGGCCACAATTTGCTCTTCGTTGCTGTTTTTTGATTAATGCCAGTTGCAGGATCGGAGGCATGGCTGATCTTAGGGGGTTGGCCAACACCATCAGTCTTGTCACACCGCCAGATCCGTGACATCCCATTGCATATTCTTGGCCTTAGCACAGGTGAAACTTCAAGGATGTCCCAGCAGAGGTTGTAGAGCCGTGGAGAATCCGTGTGGAGTTTCTCCTGCTGTTCCCTTACTCGAGTTGTGCAGCGGAAGAGGATTGTTGGTCACGGTACCGGCGCCAGCAGTGCCCAAAACTTCATCAAATCCATTTCAGTCGGGGGTTTTTTGTTGGTTTTCACTCTTCAAACTGGCAAAGATCTTTGGCACTAAGACCTTGGAGAGCGGCCTTCCATCCAAGTTCTTGGAGCCTCAGATCCGGTGACTCTTCCCGTGGGATTTGCCACCCTCGGGTGTCACCGGAGGTGTCGCACGCGCGGGTCCCCCGGCTGGTGACACAAGCACAACCCTCCCAGCGGGCAGGACATTCCCTGGAAGCTGCTAATCCCGCTGCCTCCCCGTGGGGTTTCATTTGCTGGGTTTCCCCGCGTGGCCGTGCCCGTGCCCGTGCCCGTGCCCGTGCCCCTGGCCGTGCCCGTGCCCGTGGCTGTGGCCGTGCCCATGGCCATGCCCGTGCCCGTGCCCGTGGCTATGCCCATGCCCATGGCTATGGCTGTGCCCGTGGCTGTGGCCGTGCCCATGGCCATGCCCGTGCCCATGCCCGTGTCCATGGCCATGGCCGTGGCTGTGGCCGTGCCCGTGCCCATGCCCATGGCCGTGCCTGTGGCCGTGCCCGTGGGCATGCCCATGCCCATGGCCGTGCCCATGGCCGTGCCCGTGCCCGTGCGAGCGCCACGTGTGGTAAATATGCAATAAGTTGTTTACAGGATACTCTGGGCGGGGCATCCTCCGTAGAGCTGTGCAGGCGTTGCAGTCTAAGCACAATGTGCACACTTAGTTTTCTATTCAGCCAAACCTGAGTTTTTTGCAGCGGGCAGAGGTTCCTCTATGTTTCTATACGACGTGAAATGGGTCAACGTTTGTGCTTCATGTAAAGCTGCTTTCTTAAGACTGTAAAATAAATTTTTTTATCTTAAGACAGACACGGGGAGTCTTTGTTATTTCATGTGGTTTCAGCCCCTCCCTGTGGTGGCTTTTGGGGAGTTCTGGAAGCTTTTATTCAAAGTAAGGTGGAAAATAATAATTTTTTCACTAATTTGAGGTAAGAAGCACAAATTGGTGTTCTCTGTCTTCTTGGGTGAAGTTCAGGGGGTGGGTTCCTGCTGTGAGTTATTTTCTGCTGAATTCGCCTTGTTTTGAGTTTTATGGGTTTTGTTGAATAATGATTTTAACTCACTGGTCCCTAAAAATATTCCAACAAAGGTGTTAATGTCGGAAGTGGCAGCTCTTTTAAAGCTGCAGGGAGACCTTGGAGCCCCTTCCAGGGCCTAAAGGGACTCCCAAGAGATCTGGAGAGAGACTTGGGACAAGGGATGGAGGGACAGGACAAGGGGGAATGGCTTCCCACTGCCAGAGGGCAGGGATAGGTGGGATCTTGGGAAGGAATTCCTGGCTGGGAGGGTGGGCAGGCCCTGGCACAGGGTGCCCAGAGGAGCTGTGACTGCCCCTGGATCCCTGGAAGTGTCCAAGGCCAGGTGGGACAGGGCTTGGGGCAACCTGGGCTGGTGGGAGGTGTCCCTGCCCATGGCAGGGGGGGAGATGGGATCAAGATCACCTTTGAGATCCCTTCCAAAATAAACCATCCCAGGACTCTTCCAAGTGCTTGGATGAGAATGTTGATTTTCATTCCACAGCAGTTTGTTAAAACGTAGGATTGAAAATAGGAGTGGATTTAACTGTATTGTCTCGGTGATAGATTTGGGTGTTTGCTGCTCAGTTTGTGGTGGAAGGAGCCGCATTTCCCATCTGCCTGGAGTGACTGATCATCCCATGGATGCCTTGTGCCTCTGGAATGTTAAATAGCTGCTTCTGTCCTTAATCTCTTCCCAGGCTCTCCCAGGCTGGCGGAGCTTTCCTGGTGCAACGTGGGCTCTGCAGCTCCCACCGAGTCCTGTTTGTCCACAGCTCAGCAAACTCCACATCATTCCGGGGTCCATCCGGCTGGGAAATGTCAGCCCGGTGCTCCCTCCGGAGCCCAGAGAGGAACCAGGGATGGCTCAAACCCTGGGGGTGCAGCTCTGCTGAGCCGGGCCCAGGCGGGTGGGATGTGGAGCTGCCCAGGATTTGCAGCAGTGTCCCAATCCCACGTTACCCCCACGGCTTTTGGACCTTCCCAGGATTTGCAGCAGTGTCCCAATCCCACGTTACCCCCACGGCTTTTGGACCTTCCCAGGATTTGCAGCAGTGTCCCAATCCCACGTTACCCCCACGGCTTTTGGACCTTCCCAGGATTTGCAGCAGTGTCCCAATCCCACGTTACCCCCACGGCTTTTGGACCTTCCCAAAGATGTGGGGGTTCCATCAGCACCCCCTGTGCCTCCGGGAGCTCCGCTGGGCCCCGGGAGCTTCCCCACTCCCAGTGCCTCTTCCCAGGGCTTTGACCCCAGGGACAATTGCCAGCAGGAGCCCTTGGCTGGCTGCTGGTGTCCGGCCCCCCTGGACATCCTGCTCCCATGGCTGGGCTGCAGCTCCACTCCTGTTTTCCTGCCAAAAATAGGGTTTTCTACTGGGCTTCAGCCCTTTGGTGCTGGGAAGTTTCCACCGGTTTGAAACTGGTTTGGAACTGGTTGCACAATGTCTTTTAAAGGACGTGTGGGTGTGGCATTTGGGGACACGGCCCGGTGGTGGCCTTGGGAGCGCTGCGAGCACTTGGACTCGATGCTCTTAAGGGGCTTCTCCAACCTTAGTGATTCCAGGATTCCTGGGAGGCACCTCAGGGCTGGCACAGCCTTTCCGAGCTCTGAAAACGCTGGTTTGGGAATCGGGAGGTTTCCCAGGGCTGGGAAAAAGGTCCTGCCTCGGTTGGGAGGTCAAAGTCCTGGGGATAAATTCTCTCCATCTGCAGGCACAGCTGCTGCTGGGCACGACCCGCAGGGATTAGTGCTGGGATTGTGGCCGTGATCATATCAAACAATCCAGAGTCATTTTGGAGCCTTTCCTGGCTTTCTGCCCCTGCAGCAGCAGAATTCCATCCTTTCAGCCCTGCCTGCAGCCCGTAAACCCAGGCAGGTGAGGGGGAACCTGGAGTCAGTCCACATCCCAGGCTCTGGTTTTGGGGGAAAAGAGCCTGGAGATGGTTCAAAACACACACTCGGAAGTGTGGGCTGGGCAGAGAGGGAGGGTTGTCCTCCTGCTCTCCCTGCCCTGGCCGGTGATCCTCTGGGGTGGCGACCGTGACAATTCCCCTGGGAATCCACGTGCTCGCCTGTGGCACAGCACAACAAATCCTAACTCTGTCCCAATCTGCCAACACTGCAGGAGCTGGGGATGATCCAGAGGCTCCCAGTTATCCACAATGCAGCTCCAAGTAGAGGAGGAACTGTGATGGAATTGTTCTCCTTGTGGTGCCTGGGACAGCCTGGCTTTCCTCATCCCAATAAAAGGGCTGTTTATAAAACCAGCTGGAAGTGCTGGCTTTGCTGGCATCATCCAGCCCTGGCTCAGCCCTGGATCATCTCCACATCCCTGCCTTGGATCATCCCCATATCCCTGCCCTGGATCATCCCCACATCCCTGCCCTGGATCATCCCTGCATCCCTGCCTCGGACCATCCCTGCATCCCTGCCTCATCCCTGCCTCATCCCTGCATCCCAGCTCATCCCCGCACCTCTGGCTCATCCCTGCATCCCTGCTTCATCCCTGCATCCCGGCCTCCCAGCTCATCCCTGCTTCATCCCTGCATCCCGGCCTCATCCCTGCATCCCTGCCTCATCCCTGCTTCATCCCTGCATCCCAGCTCATCCCTGCTGGGTCAGATTCTCCCGTGTTTGCTGCCAGGGATGAGTTTGGTGGGAGTTTGAGTCTGTGGGGTTTGGGTTTTGCTGGTGGGATCTCTCCCTCTCTCCAGGAGTCGCTTCCTTAAGGAACTCCTTCCCGATCCATTGGTGCCAATCCCTGTGTCCTCCCGATGGTGGGTGAGCTCTGGCCCTGGGAATCGGGCAGGATCTCGGCTCTGGAGCATCCCCAGGGTGGGAATGGGAATCCCAGCGCCCTGGGAAGCTGTGTCCGAGGGGAATCTGTGCCCCAGCGCCGGCAGGGCAGGGATAACCCCCCGAAATGGATGGAAGAGACTTTCCCGGGGGATTCGAGTGCGGGTTAGTGCCGGGCATGGCCCAGCCCTGCCGGAATGACCCTCCAGCACCTCGTCGCTCCCGGCTCCAGCTCTTCCAGCTCCTTTGGACGTGCCCAGGATCCCTCTCCATTCCTGCTCCTCCAACCTTGTGAAACCCGCCCCAGCGGCTCCAGTAGAAACAGTGGATTTGGGAAGCAGAAAGGGAAACGGCCCGGCTTTTCCACCCGTGCGGGGAGAGCCGGGAGCTCCCGCTCTGGCCGGCCGGGCTCCTCCATCCACCTGGGAATAATCCGGGAATGAGCATCGCGCCCTCCCGCCCTGGGAGGGTTTCACCTTCGCCGCGCCCGCGGGGACGGCGCGGCAGGGCCGGGTTTTCGGGCGGCCGCTGGAGCCGGGGATGGATGCGCCGGCAGGGCCGGCACTCCACGGCTTTTCCTGCCCTTATCCCACTTCCTTGCGGCCCGGCCGAGCCCATGCAGAGCCATCGCGGCGCGTTTGGCCGCTGGGATTTCCGGTGCGAGTTTGTTGCCTTTTTCCTGTTGCACTCCCAAGACGAGCCGGGATTAATTCGCCGCTGAACCGGGAGCGGGGCATCCCGGCGGGATCATCCCGGCAGCGCTCCCCGCGGGATCCTGCGCTGGAAAAGCTGCTGGGGCGCGGCTGCCCCCGCCCCGGCCGGGCCATGTGGGCAGTGTTTGTACACACATGAGTAAGGAGGGCAGCGCCGGGCTCCGTGGGCACCGCGGGCAGCGCCGGGAGCGCCGGGCACTGCGGGCACCGCGGGCAGCGCCGGGAGCGCCGGGCACTGCGGGCACCGCGGGCACTGCGGGCAGCGCCGGGCACTGCGGGCAGCACCGGGAGCGCCGGGCACTGCGGGCACCGCGGGCACTGCGGGCACCGCGGGCACCGCGGGCAGCGCCGGGAGCGCCGGGCACTGTGGGCACCGTGGGCACCGTGGGCAGCGCCGGGAGCGCCGGGCACTGCGGGCACTGCGGGCACCGTGGGCAGTGCCGGGAGCGCCGGGCACTGCGGGCACTGCGGGCGTCTCGGCTCCCACCACTCCGTAAGTACCGCCCGCCCCGCTCCCCCCGCCGCATTCCCGCTTTTGCCGCTGGATACCCGCGGTTCGCACGGCACAGGAGTTGCCCTCCCGGCTCCATGAGATTCCCGGCTCCGTGTTGGGTGGCCGGGAACGTGTCCCGGACCTATGGAAAGGTGTCCGTGGGCTGGAAGGGGCCGCGCGTTCCCTGCTGCTCCAGCTGCTCGCGGCATTCAGGGAAGTTTGCCTGGGATTCAGGGAAGTTTGCCTGGAGTTCAGGGAAGTTTGCCTGGGATTCAGGGAAGTTTGCCTCGGGAGTCAGGAAAGTCTGCCTGGAGTTCAGGGAAGTTTGCCGGGGATTCAGGGAAGTTTGCCTGGGATTCAGGAAAGTTTGCCTGGGATTCAGGGAAGTTTGCCGGGGATTCAGGGAAGTTTGCCTGGGATTCAGGGAAGTTTGCCTGGAGTTCAGGGAAGTTTGCCGGGGATTCAGGGAAGTTTGCCGGGGACTCAGGGAAGTTTGCCTCGGGAGCGGGCTGGGGCGCTGGGACACGTCCGTGCTCCCGGTGGGATGGGCCGGTCCTGGCGAGGGGCTGGAGCGGGTGCGGGCTCTGGGAAGGCTGGAGGTGCCCCCGGGCCGGCCCGTCCCGCAGCCCGGCGGGTCCCGCAGCCGCAGCCGCCCCCAACAGAGCGTCCCTTGTGCTGCCCGGGAAGGTCGCGGCTGTCCCGGCTGCTGAGCCGGCCCGGGGGCACGGCCGGGCACTGCCAGCTCCGCTCCCGAGCCCGCCTTCGGGGAGCCAGGAAGGCACGACGGCTAATTATTAATTAACTGCTCCAGTATCACCTCCACTGAAGGGCATCGGCCGGGGCCGGCGGGGAGGCCTGTGCCAGGGGGAGGGCTGTGCCAGGGGGAGAGCTGTGCCAGGGAGAGAGCTGTGCCACGAGGAAAGGTGTGCCAGGGGGAGGCCTGTGCCAGGGGGAGGGCTGTGCCATGGCGAGAGCTGTGCCAGGGGGAGGGCTGTGCCATGGCGAGAGCTGTGCCA
>VWZG01004045.1:70165-99230 GCA_013396735.1 Grallaria varia | reverse complement strand
AAGGAGAGGTGTGGAAGGAGAGGTGACAAAGGAGAGGTGACAAGGGAGAGGTGACGAAGGAGAGGTGTGGAAGGAGAGGTGTGGAAGGAGAGGTGACAAAGGAAAGGTGACAAAGGAAAGGTGACAAAGGAAAGGTGACAAAAAGCCTTCATTTTCCTGGGATGAAGGCACAGGAGCTCTCCCACTTCCCAATGCAACAAGGATTGATTCCCCAGCCCTGCCTTCAGGAGCCACGGGAGGCACCGACGGCACCGGTTTGGGGCGATGGCCACCACTCATGGGGAAGGGACAACCCCCGTCCTCGCCTTCCAAGTGGCATTATTTGGGAATTTAAAGCCTTAAATCCCTGCCTTCCACAGCCTTCCGCTCACCCCAAGTGCCTGCCAGAGCGGGGGATCCCACTCTGGTTTAAATTCTGCTGCTTTTGACTCGTTAGCCGGAAAAAGGGATTCCAGAAGAGCTTCCATGGGGTGCTCCACCAGAATAGCTGGGTTTGGGGTCTAATTCCAGCACATCCCTGGGAAAGCCAAACTCCTGCGGGACGATGCAATTCCTTGGTCTCCTGAGGGTTTCTGGAGGAGGGGATGATGCAATTCCTCATTCTCCTGGGGCTTTCTGGAGGAGGGGACAATGCAATTCCTTGGTCTCCTGGGTGTTTCTGGAGGAGGGGATGGTGCAATTCCTTGGTCTTCTGAGGGTTTCTGGAGGAGGGGATGGTGCAATTCCTTGGTCTTCTGAGGGTTTCTGGAGGAGGGAACGATGGAATTCCTTGGTCTCCTGGGTGTTTCTGGAGGAGGGAACGAGGGAATTCCTTGGTCTCCTGAGGGTTTCTGGAGGAGGGCACGAGGGAATTCCTTGGTCTCCTG
This sequence comes from Grallaria varia, assembly GCA_013396735.1. NCBI lineage: Eukaryota > Metazoa > Chordata > Aves > Passeriformes > Formicariidae > Grallaria > Grallaria varia. The sequence goes on along the minus strand of VWZG01004045.1, from coordinate 98,364 downwards.
AGGGTTTCTGGAGGAGGGCACGAGGGAATTCCTTGGTCTCCTGAGGGTTTCTGGAGGAGGGCACGAGGGAATTCCTTGGTCTCCTGAGGGTTTCTGGAGGAGGGCACGAGGGAATTCCTTGGTCTCCTGGGTGTTTCTGGAGGAGGGATCTGGGGCTGGGTGGCCCCTGGGACTGAGGGTGGGACACGGGAGAGCCGAAGCTCCAGAGCCCCCCTGGTTTGGGGTCACTGGCGTGGGACGGGTGTTCCCTTGGAGGAGGGATCGGGATGGGGGTGTCCAGGAGGACGCAGCACCAGCAGGGCAGGGGATCCATCAGTGGGACCTGAGCAGTGCAGAGACGTTGGGAGAGAGGTGGGATTTGGGACAGCTGATGGAGTCAGTGACAAGGACCCAACGCTGGGATTGGAAAGCATTCCCAGAGTTATCCCTCTGCTCTTGCTCCTTGCTTTCCTTTCCTGCTGCTTCTGCATTTTCCAGGGAGGCTCAGCCTGGTCTGGAATCTGGTCTGGCTCCAGAAATCTGGGAAAAACCCCCTTGGATTTTCCTTCAGGAACAAGCAACTCTTCCAGGGATTATTATCAAGCTCCCTGATAATCATACGGGTGTTTAATTAATGTTTTAATTCCTCTACCAAGGTAGAACTGCTGCACTTTGGAGTGACAACCCAACAGCTCATTAAATATGGGGTAATGTGGTTAAATATGGAATAAATAAATAAATCCTTTGTTTTGAAAGCTGACCAAGATTTAGAGAATATTTATAAGCACTGGAATGTAAATTGTTTATTCAACAGGTTTATTGCATTAAAAGAGAAAACTGATATAAATCACTGATTGGTGCTAATCTGGTTTGTTCAGTTTAATAAGGGTATGGCTGGGAAAATGAATCTCTTGGGAGATAATTGCTGATAATTACCGTGTTTATTTACCTCGGGAGGTGTTTACTGGGGAGGAATCTGGCTCTGCCTGCGGGACACGACCCTGGAGCCTGGAAAATCCACAGGAATCGTTGCACAGCTTTTCTAGGTCATTTACTTTTGGAAGGGAAGGATTCTGGGCCTCTCCACGTGGAATTCCTTGCAGGAAAATGGCATTAAAAAGGAGAAGGCTGGACTATGGAACACCAGGATCCCGGTGGATCCTTCCCTGGGCACAGGGAATGGGGGATGTTTGATCCCCAAGGAGCCGAATTTCTCCCTTAGCTGGACAGAACCCTTAGAAAATGTATTTAATGTGCGAAAATCTCTTCCCAGAAGGAATGCAAACTCCACGCCCTTACGAGGGGATAAACGGGATATTTATTGGCTGGAACAGGTTTTGGTGTGCCTGTGCCCAAAGGAATCCCAAACAACTCGGAGCCAAATTGCAGGGAATGTCCATGCCCTGGGCAGGCTGGGAGGGCTGGGAATGCTCACCTGGAGAAGGGAAGGCTGGGGGAGAGGGGCCAGCGGGTCCATTGAAGTCAGGAATTCCCTATTGACCCATTGAATTCAGGAATTCCCTATTGACCCATTGAATTCAGGAATTCCCTATTGACCCATTGAATTCAGGAATTCCCTGATTGACCCATTGAATTCCAGAATTCCCTGATTGCTTTAATTCAGGAATTTCCTGATTGACCCATTTAATTTGGGAATTCCCTGATTAACCCATTGAATTCCAGAATTCTTTGATTGGTTTAAATCCAGAATTCCCTGACTGACCCATTTAATTCAGGAATTCACTGATTGACCCACTTAATGCTGGAATTCCTTGATTGACCCATTTAATTCCGGAATTCCCTGACTGACCCATTGAATTCAGGAATTCCCTGGCTGACCCATTTAATTCTGGAATTCTCTCATTGACTCACTGAATTCTGGAATTCCCTGAATGATCCATTGAATTCAGGAATTCTCTGATCCATTTAATTCCAGAATTCCCTGATTGCTTTAATTCTGGAATTCTCTCATTGACCCATTTAATTCAGGAATTCCCTGATTGACCCTTTGAATTCTGGAATTCCTTGACTGCTTTAATTTGGGAATTCCCTGACTGACCCATTGAATTCCAGAATTCCCTGATTACTTTAATTCTGGAATTCTCTCATTGACCCATTGAATTCCGGAATTCCCTGATTGCTTTAATTCCGGAATTCCCTGCCTGACCCATTGAATTCCCGAATTCCCCCATTGCCTGATTTCGCTCCAGACGTGCTCTCAGGGGCTCCCTGGCCCTGGCCCTGCCCGGATTTGTCCCTTTTCCCTCGGGACGGGCACGGGGGCTGTAAAGGGGGGGTCCCCATTTCCCAGCCCCGGGGCCGCCCGGGGCCGGGTCTCGAACCCGCGGCCCCCGGAGCTGCGCCGTGGCCAGCAGGGGGCGCCCGCGCCCCTCCCCTCCGCGTCGCCACGGCGACGCGGTGCGCGATGACGTCACCGCGGCCGTGCGCGCCGATTGGTCGGATTTGAACGGCGGTGTGCGCGCGGCCGCCGGTNGGCCCCGGGGGCCTGTCCCTACAGCCGCGGAGCCCCCGCGACATGAAGGCGGCGTAAGGAGCTCCACAGCCCCTGCCCGGCCGGGGGAGCGCGGCGGAACGGGACGGGATGGGACTGCCGCGGGATGGGTTCCTCCCGGCGTGGGGCCGGCGCGCCCCGGGCGGCGGGGCCTCCCTCAGGGATACCCCTCAGGGATTCCCCCCTCAGGATCCCCCCGCGTTCCNATCCCCCTGCCCGTCCCTCTCCCTTCCCATCCATCCCCCTGCCCGTCCCTCTCCCTTCCCATCCATCCCCCTGCCCGTCCCTCTCCCTTCCCATCCATCCCCCTGCCCGTCCCTCTCCCTTCCCATCCATCCCCCTGCCCGTCCCTCTCCCTTCCCATCCATCCCCCTGCCCGTCCCTCTCCCTTCCCATCCATCCCCCTGCCCGTCCCTCTCCCTTCCCATCCATCCCCCTGCCCGTCCCTCTCCCTTCCCATCCATCCCCCTGCCCGTCCCTCTCCCTTCCCATCCATCCCCCTGCCCGTCCCTCTCCCTTCCCATCCATCCCCCTGCCCGTCCCTCTCCCTTCCCATCCATCCCCCTGCCCGTCCCTCTCCCTTCCCATCCATCCCCCTGCCCGTCCCTCTCCCTTCCCATCCATCCCCCTGCCCGTCCCTCTCCCTTCCCATCCATCCCCCTGCCCGTCCCTCTCCCTTCCCATCCATCCCCCTGCCCGTCCCTCTCCCTTCCCATCCATCCCCCTGCCCACCGCCGTGAGCGCCCCGCTCTGACTGTCCCCCCAGGTTTACTGCCGGGTGCGGCCGCTGTGCCGCGCGGACCAGGAGTGCTGCATCGAGGTGATCAACGAGACCACGGTGCAGATCCACCCGCCCGAGGGCTACCGCGTGTTCCGCAACGGCGAGTACCGGGAGGTAACAGAGAGGGGGGAGTGGCTGCTCCGCGCGGGGTGGGACAACCCACCGCCTTCCAGCCGGGAGTTCGCCCCGGCAAGTGTCCGAGGTGACACCGGGCTGGCCTTGGAACAACCTGGACTAGTGGAAGGTGTCCCTGCCCATGGCAGGGGTTGTGACTGGATAATCCTTAAAGTCCCTCCAACCCAAACCATTGCGTGATTCCATTATTTTCCACTGGCTCGTGGGACTCTTGCAGAGTGCAAAATTAGATTTTCTGTTTTCTTTTTCGAACCCATCCAGAGCAAAAATGCACCATTTCCTTAGCCTTGAAATATATCATCCATAGAGGAAGAGGCTTCTGCAGGGTGGAAGGAACAAAAACAAAGTTGGGGAATGTTGAGGCTGCTTAAAGGATTTTTTTCATGCAGGACAAGTTGAAAGAAAGCAGCTCTAAACTCAACCCCACACAATTATACATACATATATGCATATAATATATATGTATTCATATGTACTCGGTACAGCTGGCTCAGAATGAGGAGCCAGAGCACTGCAGGACTGAAGGTGGTGTGGTAGTGAAAGAATTAACTGGAGTATCCCCAAAGCAGTGTTGGGACTGCAAATGAAACAAAGTCATGGAGTTTCTAAGAAAAGACAAAAAATTAGAATCATGGAATCCTGGAATGGTTTGGGTGGGAAGGGACCTCAAAGCCCATCCAGTGCCACCCCCTGCATGGGCAGGGACACCTCCCACCAGCCCAGGTGGCTCCAAGCCCCGTCCAACCTGGCCTTGGACACTTGCAGGGATGGGAAATCCAAACTTCTCAGGGCAGGAATGTTATGTGGTACGACAGTTGATTTATGGGGGGGGATTACGTCCCGCTAGCGGGAGGCTTTTTCTCCGTTACATTGCCGGGAGCAGTCCTCCCCCCACTAGTTTTCCCCCCCCCAAAGGGCGGGTCCCAGGGTGCCCCGCAGAGAGACANAAACAGCTTTCGCTTTTAAGGTATTTAGGTTAGCTTTTTTCTCTTCTTCACCAGCCTATTTCTCACAGGATTTTTTCCATTTCTGATATTGTTTGTTCACTGCCACAATGTGGGATATAGAATAGTTTGCTTCCAATTTCAATGTGGAAAGTTCTTATAAAAAAGGTATAAAGTGATCTCCAAAGGCTTAAATGAAGTAGGCAAGGATTAATTAAAAACTTGATAAACATTTGCCTAAGAAAGTGTTTTGATGGGAAAATGACCAGATTTGTTAAAAAGAAAAAAAAAAGGCGGATTGAGAGCAGAGGCTGGAGTGGGAAAAGCCACGAGCTCACAATGATTAAATGCTGGAGCAGCTGGACCTTGGCTGTGGGGGGTGTTCCTTTGCTCCAGTGCCTGTGTGGATTATGGTGGGAGCTCGAGGGAGATTCAAGCTGTAAATTGACTTCTCTGGTCAGTGGGATCCTTGTCAGGTCTGGCCTAAAGCTCTGGGAAATGAGGCTGTTGCTGCTCTTCATGTTTGTGCTCAGCACAGTTACACTGGAGCAACCTGTGTTCAAACACTGGTTTAATCCTAAAGCCGAGCTTGGTTGTTCTGCTCCGCTGTGGGGAGTGTTCTGAGGTGTAAACCAGGGGTGTTTGGAAGCAATGGGCTTCTGGCCATGGACTCTGAAGGGTCAGGATGGTGTCTCCTCTCTTGGCAGACGCAGTATTCCTTTAAGGAAGTGTTTGGCACCCTTGTGGTTCAGAAGGAGGTTTTCGATGTGGTGGCCAAACCTCTGGTGGAGGATCTGATCCGGGGCAAAAACGGTGAGCATCTCCTTGCTGTGGCCTCATGGCTCTCAAGGTTTCTTATCTTTTCAAGGTACATCTCATTTGCTTTGGAATTGTGGTCCAGCTCCTCCCAACATCCTGGGAAGCTCTTACTTCTAAAGCTATTTATTTCTGTTATGATTTGCATCTGCTGTCAAGGTCTAATCTTTTTGTGCAAGATGAAGAGGAGAAGCTTTTTTTTTTTTTTTCTGCAGAAAGGGATGAATAGCCTACTTAAGGACTGACTGCAAAAATCAGTTTGTGGGATTTGATCTCCTGGGCTTGGTTTGGGCACAGAATCCTGGAATGGTGTGTGTTGGAAGGGACCTCAAAGCCCATCCAGTCCCACCCCTGCCACGGACAGGGACACCTTCCACCAACCCAGGTTGGTCCAACCTGGCTTTGGACACTTCCAGGGATCCAGGGGCAGCCACAGCTTCTCTGGGCACCCTGTGCCAGGGCCTGCCCACCCTCACACTGGTACCACAGTGCCTGGTTGTGTGTCAGATTCCTCAGTAACATTCCCTTTTTCACTTTCAAGTGCACTCTTCCAGAGAGGACAATGGGTAATTCCAGCTGTTGTGATGATCAGTTAGAGCTGCAAACACTTTTTGTGGGCTGGAATTGTTGACTGTTCAAAGGGAGCAATTGATTTTCCCAAATCCATTTGATTCCACACCTTTCCCATCCCTCCCAGGTCTCCTTTTCACCTATGGAGTGACAGGCAGTGGGAAGACCCACACCATGACGGGTTCTCCTGGGGATGGAGGGCTCCTCCCACGGTGTCTGGACATGATCTTCAACAGCATCGGGCCCTTCCAGGCCAAGAGATTTGTGAGTGGGTTCACACTGACTTCTCCCCCCTGCTCCTGAAACAGCCCAAAATTCCCACATAAGGGGTCTGCTAAAAGAAATTGTCCTGTGACTGCAGTGCTTGAAAGAGAAAGCAGCCAAAACCAACCTACCCCCTTGAGACTGGAGGGGCAGGGCCAAAGAGGAACCTTGGCTGGACATCTCATGAGCTGATGGGCTGGCTGTCCTGTAACTGCTCCTCATTCTTTAATTAACTCTATAAAGACAATTAAAAAAAAAAAAAAAGTGGAAGCTTTCTGAGTTCTGGAATGAGATTTGGCCTCAAGATCTAAAAGCCATAGGAAATCTTTTATCTAAAATCACAGATTCACTGAGGTTGGAAAAGACCTCCAAGATCATGAGTCCAACCTCTGACCAGCACCTTTGTCAGCTAGACCAGAGCACAGTTCAAATAAATGAGATATGAGGCTTTTCTCGTGGTCAAACTGCTCTGGATTTTTAGTATCTAAATATACTTAAGTAATCCTGGAAGTCTCTTCCTTGGGTGCTTTAATGAAATATTGTGATTTTGGAAATACCTGTTTTCTGTCAGATCCGTTTGTCATTAACCAGCAGATCAAGTGCTAGTGAGGGGCACAGCATTAATACAAATTGACTGGTTGCCAGCTTGATCAAATAATTAGTTTGTTGGCCACCACCTTGATGTTTGTCATTTTTCTTGCCCCACCATCCTGCTCAGGTGTTCAAGCTGGATGACAAGAACGGTGTGGACGTTCAGTGTGAGGTGGATGCTCTGTTGGAGCGGCAGAGGAGAGATGCCCTGCCTGTCCCAAAAACTCCATCTGGGAAGTGAGTGACTTGGAACACTCTGGGGAAATTGACTTACCATAAATGCTATATTGTTCCTGTGGTTTTAACTTATCTGAGTGGTGTTATCCTTAAAGCAATGAAGGAAAAATCACAGAATGCTGGAGTGGTTTGTGTTGGGAGGGACCTTGAAGATCATTTCATTCCAACCCCCTGCCATGGCCAGAGATGTTCATATTAGTCAATAAAATAGTAATGGAGAGTGAGTGCATTTCATGGGGGTTGAGCAACTGCATAATTATTTAGATCAGAAGCCTTAGCCTCAGGCAATAGAAGTTTATTTTCATGATAAAATGCTGTGACTGAGGAGGAAAACTATGGAGTTAAACTTGGAGGTGTTTTCACAGGATCACCCAATATCCTGAGCTGGGGGGGGACCCATAAGGATCATTGCGGTCCAGCTCCTGGGCCTGCCCAGGACAGCCCTGGAATCCCAATATTTTGCAGGATATTGAGCATTGCCATCCTGCAGATTTGCATTTTCCCTGCTCAGCCCTGCCTGCTGTGGGCTGGCCCCGGGGCTCCCCCACAGTCCCTCCCTGTCTCCCACAGGCGACACATAGACCCTGAATTTGCTGACATGATCAACGTCCAGGACCACTGCAAGGTGGAGGAGGTGGATGAGGACAATGTCTACAGTGTCTTTGTGTCCTACATCGAGATCTACAACAACTACGTCTACGACCTCTTGGAGGAGGCTCCCTTTGAGCCCATCAAACCCAAGTGAGTTCGGGAATCCCAGTATTCCTGCTTCACTCAGGCCTTTGCAGGGGCTCCAACGTGTCTTTGTGGCTGTAGTCTGGGTGAGCCTGTCTCAATTCACAAGAATCCTTAAAAATTGCCATGGAAAGGTGATGGCAGAGGAGTGCAGACAGGAATATTGAAGTGTGCCAAGTACTGGTGCTTGTTCTGCTGCTGCTAAGCCTTGGTGCTCCCTTCCTCGTTAGAACGGGGCATTAATAAGCCAATATTTAATTTGTTGGGCAGTGTATTGTATCCCGCTGAGATCCTGAATCTGTTCCTGCTGTTTCTGAGCATTGTTCCTAGCAGGTGACTGCAGCTGGGAGCAAGCCATTCCATAGCTGACCTATTCTTCCCTGGAAACAGAGGATTGGGTGACAAATGCTGGTTCATTGCTCTGTAGTTAGTTCAAATTTGCATATGATTTCACCTGATGGCAGTAATTTCCACACACCCAACAATGAATTGTCTCATAAATGAAGTGAAGGATATTTTTGCAAAGGTGCATAGACTTGGCTGATTCTAAAACTGGTAAATCTTGACACCAGCAGGAAAAAAACCCCCTGCAAATTAGGCTTTGAATACATTTATTTAAATTCTAAATCCATTCAAATAGCCCATCAGTACATGTGTTAATTAAAGAGTTGGCTGATTTACAAAGACTTACTAGAGCAAAGCAGGCTCTGTCTCTCAAACATCAAGAGCTGTCTCCAGGGTACTGATTTGAAAAGGGATTGAATGTCTGTGAAGGCTTTTGAAACAATTACATTAGTTTAGTATTATGCTTATGCCCAGGAACCAGCCTAGGAAGAATCTTGGCTTGTTTCTCTTGCTGGAAGCTGCAGTGTGTTATATATGGAAAGATTTTAGACACAAACTTGAATGACTTAATCTGTTTAACCCTGTTTTTTTGGTAGGTGGAACAATTGCAACACCCCTGTGCGAAATGGAGACTTTATGTATGTGCACAGCGTATTATTCCCACTTTTACAAAGTGCCATTTGCCTTCAGTAGAAGCAGAAAATAGATTGATTCCCTGTCTCTTCCTGCTTTCCTAGCAAATACTGAGTGCTTTCAAAGCCCCCTTGCTTCTGTGTGCATGTAGAAAAGCAGTAGCTGCCACCAAAGCAATAGAAACTGTAATTAAACGTAGCTGCTCAATTAAAGCAGGAGCTGAAGTGTCACTAATCTGGTCTGGGTGTGTGTCCCTGTACTTGTGTTTCCTCTTCCATCCTCTGTACAGATAAATGACACATTCACTGTGAATTTTGCACTAGAACAAAATTTGAGAATGTTTTACAGAAAACTCCACTCTAATGGGTTGGTTTGTTTGTTTGTCTGTTTGATTCCCCCTGTCCCAAAGACCTCCACAGTCCAAAATGCTTCGGGAGGACCAGAACCACAACATGTATGTCACGGGGTGCACAGAAGTGGAGGTGAAATCCACAGAGGAAGCTTTTGAAGTCTTTTGGAGAGGTAAATCTTCCGGAATTCGGTGCAGGTCACAGAATCTGGGGATGGTTTGGGTTGGAAGGAGCTTAAACATTGTCCAGTCCATGGGCAGGGGCACCTTCAACTACACCAGGCTGCTCCAAGTCCCATCCAACCTGGCTTTGAGTACTTCCAGGGATGTGGAATCCACAACCTCCCTGGGCAGCCTGTGCTTCACCACCCTTATACTGAAGAGTTCCTTCCCATCTGACCCTTTCCTCTTACCCCAAGGCCATTCCTTGAGCAGTTGTGAAACGCTGCCCACTGTCCTGCTGAGAGTGGGGCTGGCCTGGCGGGGTGGCAGCTCTTGAATGCAGCAATGCTTTGTGGGGTGGCAGCTCTCAAATGCAGCAGGGTTTTGCGGGGTGGCAGCTCTCAAATGCAGCAGAGTTTTGCAGGATGGCAGCTCTCGAATGCAGCCGAGTTTTGCGGGGTGGCAGCTCCTGAATGCAGCAGAGTTTTGGGGCTAATGTGTGTGCTGGGCTTTGGTGCAGGGCAGAAGAAGCGGCGCATTGCCAACACGCAGCTGAACAGCGAGTCCAGCCGCTCCCACAGCGTCTTCATCATCAAACTGGCTCAGGCACCGCTGGATGCCGATGGGGACAATGTCCTGCAGGTGAGTGCTCAGCAGGCTGCTCAGAAGGGCACTGAACCTTGAAACAGTTCCTGTGTCTTCAGTTTCCAGGTGAGAGAATTAATATCCTCTGTAATGAAAATAAGGCCTTAAAATCACGGAATATGCTGAGTTGGAAGGGACCCCCAGAGTCCAGCTCCTGGCCCTGCACATGGAGGGTGGAGCTGCCGATTCCTTTTCTTTTCACCTTTTCCTTTCTTAGGAATCTAGAATTTGGAGAATTTGAAGGAGAGCAGTTCTTTTATCAATCTTGTGGCCCAAGGCACAAGGGATCTGCTAAACTTCCCAAGAAAAGCTGGTGGTGCCCAGGTCTTGGGCTGCAAAAACACCCTCTGACCTTATTTAAGGGTTCAACAAGTGTTATTTTGGAGTGCTCCTGCTGCTCTGGGGGGTGGGGTGTTCCCTCCACCCCCTTAGAATGAATATGGAGGTGATTATCTCTTGTTTCCTGTCCCAGGAGAAGGAACAGATCACTCTGAGCCAGCTGTCCTTGGTGGATCTGGCTGGAAGCGAGAGAACCAACAGGACAAAAGCTGAAGGGAACAGGCTGCGAGAAGCAGGTGGGAACCACCTTTAGGCATCCTGGGAATTGCCTGTGCTAATTAAGCTCCTATTAATCTTGTCTCCTGGTAAAGACATCCTGGGAAGAACTGAAGTGCTCTGTTATGATGATCAATTATCTGATTTGATGACCTTAAATCCTCCAGTTTGGAAACCATAAGTTTTTAGTAGCACTTACTCTGCTCCTTCAGTTAATTAGAGCAGTTATCTGTAACAAACAGAAGAGAAGTCAGGCAATTTATTCTCCAATAAACTGCTAAATAATTTGGGAACATGATCGTAGTGGCTGCTTCTGGAGTTTTTTGCTTTGCTTTTGCTTTTTTTAAGGTAATATCAATCAGTCTCTAATGACGCTGAGAACATGCATCGAAGTTCTGCGGGAGAACCAGCTGTATGGAACAAACAAGGTGTGTGCCCCTGACCTAATTATCCTTTACCTTCAGGAAGACCTGCAGTGCTGAAAACTTACTAGATCCTTCCTGTGCTTTATTTTCAGATGGTGCCATACAGAGATTCCAAACTGACTCACCTCTTCAAGAACTACTTTGATGGAGAAGGAAAAGTCCGTATGATCGTGTGTGTCAACCCCAAAGCTGAGGACTACGAGGAGAGCCTGGTACCCCCTGCACATCTTATTTCAGTCCCTCCTGCTCTTTTCTTCACGTTTCTCACTGAATTCTTGTGCTTGAACAGATAAGAGGAATGATAATTTTTGTTGTTTGAACTTTTAAGGTAATCAGTTTTAATTTTGTAGGGTAACTGTGCCCTCCAAATCTTCTTTATCCTCTTAAAATTACAACTGCTACTTGCTTGTGAAGTGGGAAAGGTTTAACTTATTTCCAGAATTCCGAAGAGCCGTATTTAGGTGTTTAATCCCTGCTGTGACAGCACTTACAAAAATCTGAGCTCTCTGCTCCTTGGGGCCGGGGGTCTGGGAGCTGTTACTGGGAAGGCTCCTGGATGCTCCACATCAGAGTCCCAGCTTGGGAACCACTGAAGGTTATGGGTGGTAGTGTCTCCTCTCCTCTCACCTGGCCCAAACAGCTGTTCCAGTCGCAGACTGAAGCGCCCGTGTCGCTGTGCTCGTGTCTTTGCAGCAGGTGATGCGCTTTGCAGAGGTGACACAGGAGGTGGAGGTGGCCAGGCCTGTGGACAGGCCCCTGTGTGGGCTCACGCCGGGCCGGCGGTTCCGCAACCAGGCCTTCAGGGAGGAGCTGGCCCGCAAGCTGGAGATGAGGGGTGGCCCTCTCGGAGGGGGTGAGTGCCTGGGAGGGCGCTGGGAGGGCTCCAGGGAGACATCAGAGCCCCTAAAGGGGCTCCAGGAGAGCTGGAGAGGGACTGGGGACAAGGCATGAGGGACAGGACAAGGGGAGATGGTTTTAAACTAAAAGAGGAGGGATTTAGATGGCATGTTGGGAAGGAATTCCTGGCTGTGAGGGTGGGCAGGCCCTGGCACAGGGTGCCCAGAGAAGCTGTGGCTGCCCCACCCCTGAAAGTGTCCAAGGCCAGGTTGGACGGGGCTTGGAGCCACCTGGGCTGGTGGAAGGTGTCCCTGCCCGTGGCAGGGGGGGGCACTGGGTCATCTTTAAGGTCCCTTCCAGCCCAAACCATTCTGGATTCTATGATTGCAGCACAGTTTTCTGTTAGGAGTTAAAGGCTGTTTTAAAGGCCATTTGAGCCTTTAACGTGCAAAAGGAGCTTCCCTGACCTGTTGGTTGGGAGCCCCCTGTGCAGTGGGTGCTGGTTTTTCCACACTGCAGGTGCTGCTTGTAGTCCAGTCACTGTGTAAGTCTAAAGGCATTCTTTGTTATTGGTGATGGGTCCATAATCCCATTATTGCAGCTTCTGGAAGGAAATTGTGCTGAGGACGATGCTTTGATGTTTCTACGTGTTCAGGGCCTCTTTTAGAAATCCAGAGTTGCCTGGAGATTTTGTAAAGCAATGAATCAAGAATGTCACATTTAATCTTTGCTCAGCACTGTCAGCTCTTCTGAAGACTTGGAGCCCTCGTTAATTACTCCCAGTTCTGTCTGCTCCTTGATCCTGTGCAGTGAGTGCTCTGTCCCGTGACTCGCTGACAGGCTGTCTTGGCTTTGAATCTCCCAGAAACAGAGGAGCAATCTGTTGCAGAAATGCTTCTGCAGAACTTCCCTCCGTTGCCTTCATGTGAGCTGTTGGACATCGACGATGATCAAACCCTTCCGAAGCTCATCGAGGCCCTGGAGCAGCGCCACAAAACACGGCAAATGCTGTCAGAGGAGTTTGCCAAAAATGGTAGGAATCTGAGCATCAGTGCAGAGCTGTGGTTTTGGTGCCTCTGATACTCCTCCAGGATCCCTCCTGTACGACAGGAAACAATAATCTTGTCTGGATTGATAATTTAAATCTTTTTATGAGTTAATTAAGTAGCTGGTGTTTTTAAATTGATAGGAGAAAAGCAGAACTGCCTTAGATATTGTGGAGATCGGGTGAGAAGGTAAAACAGCTCCCTTCTCTTACAGTGCTTGCCTTTAAAACAATGCTGCAGGAATTCGACTCCAGTGTTTTATCCAAGGAACACTATATTCAAGGGAAACTGTCTGAGAAAGAGAAAACCATAGCAGGGCAGAGAACGGAGCTGGAACGCCTGGAGAAGAAGATTAAAACTTTGGAATACAAGGTCAGTGTGGCCATTTTCAGGCACAAACCACAGTTTTCATGTGCCAGTTGGCAAGTTTTGTGACAGCAGAAGTTGCTGGATGTTGGAAACAAGATAAAAAATATTTTGTGGGGAACTTTACTGAGCACATTTTTGGCTTTTTTAGTATGTTAAGTTGGGCGATTTGTAATTTCAAATTATATTTACAAATATAACTGGAAATTCAGGGCTTAGATGGCTGTGTTACTAAGAAGTGCATCCAAATCCTTTCTGTCTTCCTGCAGATTGAGATTTTGGAGAAAACTGCAACAATTTATGAGGAGGACAAGAGGAACCTTCAGCAGGAGCTGGAGAGCAAGAGCCAGAAGCTGCAGCAGCAGGCGTCGGACAAGCGGAGGTTGGAGGCCCGGCTGCAGGGAATGGTGGCAGAGACCACCATGAAGTGGGAGAAGGAGTGTGTAAGTGCTCTGCTGGGCCCCCTTCCCTTCCATGAATGGAGTGTGTGCACATCTCGACAGCCAGCATTTGTTCTCTGGGGCTGGGCTGCTCCCAGGCACTGATTCTCTTGTTGTGTCCGTTGGCAGTCGAAGCCCAGTGTCAGAATTCCCCCTTTATCCTTATGGAAGTTCTTGCTCTGGACAAGGAATAAGGAGAGGAAAGCTGAGGAATTAAACTTTTGCTACTGCAATACTGTTTGCTACTTCAGGATCATTGATAGAACTCTAGTTGGACATGTTCCCATTTGCTGCACTTAGGAGAGAACATAATTATGGTGTGAAATGTGGTATTATTTTACAATCTGGGAAGTCTGTCTGTAGCTGGATACGGCAGAATTTCAATAGCTTGTGTCTCAGTGGGAAAGATTTTCATTCCATGGGGAATTCCCTGCAAAATTCCAGTACCACTACTTGTGTTTTAACCTGGAAGAACTTTTACAGGAGGGACCTTCTGGCTCTCTGCAACTCCGTGACAGGGAGCTGGGGAGGGTTTCGGGCTCTGCTCCCAGGAAACAGGGGCAGCAGGAGAGGGAACAGCCTCAGGCTGGGCCAGGGGAGCGGCAGGTGGGACAGCAGGAGGAATTGCCTCATGGGAAGGGCTGTGAGGCATTGGCAGGGGCTGCCCAGGGAGGTTTGGAGTGCCCACCCCTGGAGGTGTGTTCAGGAAGCAGCTGGAGTGGTGGGAATGGGTCACAGGGTGCGCTCTGATCTCAGAGGGCTCCTCTGGCCCCAGGAATTCTGTTTCCCTGTGACGTATTTGGTGCTTTCCCTGCCGTGTCCCTGTAGGAGCGTCGCGTGGCGGCGAAGCAGCTGGAGATGCAGAACAAGCTGTGGGTGAAGGATGAGAAGCTGAAGCAGCTGAAGGCCATTGTGACTGAGCCCAGGGCTGAGAAGCCGGAGCGGCCCTCGCGGGAGAGGGACCGGGAGAAGCCCCCACAGAGATCAGTGTCTCCTCCTCCTGTGCCTGTGAGTTCCTCCAAACACTAACTGGTGTAGGGAAAAGCATATTCTAAGGATGAACTTGAAGTGCAGGTTAAAAAGTAGTTTCCAAGCATAGAGTTTGAGTAGCTTAAACTGGCTTTGAATTCTTTGTCTCCTGTTGTGTTTATTTGTGCTCCCACCTTCTACTGCCACTACTCGGGGAAAGTACCTGAGTCTTTGCTGTCACTGCCACCTCCCTGAGCTCTCCAGCTGCATTTTCCCTCTGCACGTTGTTGACTGCTCTGTGAGTTGCCAGTTGTGTGTTCACTAACCTCTCTCCCCTTCTCTGCAGAGCTGTAGTAACTCTGCTCAGGTGGGGCACAGCCAGCGGCCCGGGAGCCCCCCGCAGGTGCCCAGGCGGTCTAACTCTTGTAGCAGCATTTCTGTGGCCTCCTGTGTCCTCGAGTGGGAGCAGAAAACTCCTTCACACAAGCAAAGCACTCCTTATGCCAGGACTAAACAAGAAGCAGAGCCAAGTAGAAACTTTAACAGCTCCCAGAGAAGGCGAGGGATGTGCTGGACTGGAGTCCTTGAGGTGCCCAGGCATAGAGAGGAGCTAGAAATAGAAGAGGATCAATGCTGCAGGGTTAGTGCTGCTCCTTTAAAAAGCTCAATGTAGTGGTGGTTAGTCTGGCTTAAACTTCTCTTGCCTTGAGCACACGTAACATAGAGTAGAGCTTTCCCCTAACTGTCTCTCTCCCAGGACAGTGCTGTTCCCAAACTGCGTCTGACTACTCCCTGACCTCTTTTAGATGTTTAGATCCTCCTGGAACTTGAGGGGGTGTTAGTCTGACCTGGCCAGACTCTTCCTCGAGCTCTGAGTGTCCCTGTGTTTTCCCTTGTGTCTCCTCCAATCCATCCTTCAGCCTGTCTCTGCCATGGCCTGTTTGTGCAGCTCAGGGTGGTCTGTGAGCCCAGCCTGCCTGGAAACAGTGTTTGGATGACCTTCTCACCTGTGTGGCTCAGCTTTAACTCTTCCCTGATTCCCACATCTCCATTAAAACTGGGGGCTCTGATGAGGTTGATTTCCATTAAATTGCTGCCTGCAGATGTTTGGATTGGAGGTGTCTCATGTTGTGGCACTTGTCACAGTGGCTCAGGGAAATCAAAGAGATCTGTACAACCCCAGGTCTTGAGAGGAGGAGAGTTTATCATGGCATGAGTCATTTTTGAGAGTATTCCCAAACTTTCTGTCACTGGCAAGTGCTGTTCCAACTAACTAATCCATCAGCCACTGTCAGTAAGGGAAGTGGTCTCTGCCACAGGGAAAATCTGACCTGTGGTAGCTTGTCTTCTCCTTCAAGCAGAGTTTCTAGGGCACCTTGGTAGAATTGTTTAAAAAAGGAATCAGTGAAAATAATTCCATGCCCACTAATCAGGGAGAAAAAAATATTCAAATTCTTTATTTATATTTGTTTTAATGGAAGATTTTTTGCTGCAAGCCACAATTTTCCTTTACATATTTAATTTTTAAGAGGTGCTTTAGACCTGTAAGAGGTTTATCTGTGCAGGGCACAGTCAAAGAGTTTGTAGTGGATGCTCATCTGAAAATACAGGTGGTGGGATTTGCATCCATGACTTTGAATTGTGTGACCTCACCATGTCTGAGAGGTCTCCAAAATTACTGTGTAAATGGAACAGGGTCTGCAAATCCTCTTGGAAAAATCCATTCCAAGATCTTGAAGGAACCCAAATGTTTAAACAAGTTTCCAGGATGTTGTGATTTTCCTGAGCAGCTGACAATCATGTTCATGAAATGAGATGGATCAGCTTCTGTCATCTCTCATGGATTTCCAACAGCTGTAGCACAGGGAATGCTTCCTGGGCTTGGTGTACTCTGGAGTGTTGGGAGGTCTTGCATCCTTCAGCGGTGTTGGAAATCCATACTGAGGATGGGTCTGCTTGCTTTGCTACCTCCAAAGTAACCTTTTGAATCATGAATGAATCCATGGAGACACAAATTCTTCTTTTCTGGTTGGATAGGATGTTCATAGAATCCCAGAACATCCTGAGCTGGAAGGGACCCATGAGGATCATCCAGTCCAACTCCCGGCCCCACACAGAAACAGTCCCTTCCTGTGCCTGGGAGTGTTGTCCAAACAGTCCTTGAGCTCAGACAGGACTGGAGCTGTGACCACTGCCCTGGGGCAGTTCCAGTCTGGACAGAGCAGGACAAACCCTCCTTTGACTGGCCGGCCATGGAAATTTGGGAGGAGCATTGCCAAACATACGTTTCCTCCTTGAGGAAACTTTGCTAAGTGTGGAATGTGACAGATTGGACAACATTCAGCTAAAATTCCCAAGAATTCAGAATTGGCACAGAATACTCCATTTATAAGTCCATGCCAGGCTCTTGGTGGCGGTGCCTTCCAGGACACAAGCTGAGAGCACTTGAGGAGCAGAGCTTTGCACCTCCCCTAGACCAGGTTCCTGGGTATCCCTGCTGACCTCTGGATGTTTAGATCCTCCTGGAGGTTCCCCCCACGCTTTCCTGGGTTCTGACTTTCCCTGCCTCTCTCCAGAGCGCGCCCCCCGTTCGGCTGCGGCACCGGCGCTCCCGCTCGGCCGGGGAGCGCTGGGTGGACCACAAGCCCCCGTCCAACG
This sequence comes from Grallaria varia, assembly GCA_013396735.1. NCBI lineage: Eukaryota > Metazoa > Chordata > Aves > Passeriformes > Formicariidae > Grallaria > Grallaria varia. The sequence continues at coordinate 81,370 of VWZG01004045.1, read as the reverse complement.
TGCCCACGGAGACGGTGATGCAGCCCCACGTGCCCCACGCCATCACCGTGGCCGCGGCCAGCGAGAAGGCCTTGGCCAAGTGTGACAAGTACATGTTGACGCACCAGGAGCTGGCCTCCGACGGGGAGATCGAAACCAAACTCATCAAGGTAAGGCAGATCCTTCCTCAGAAACTGCTCTCCCTGACAGCTTGTCCTACAGGCTTGGACAAGGGAATGTTTGACTCGACCCAGTAAGACTTGGTGTGATACTCCTTCACTCTTGGATTCAAGGTGTCTGAGTAGCTGCTCACTCCTTATGGTGCTGAGTGAAATAAGAGCAGACAAATCATGGGCAGAGCGTATTTGTGCCCACATTTCCTTTCACTGAAGTTGTTGGGTGAATCTTGTCCTGCTGGCCTGACTGTTCCTTGTCCCTGCTCTGGGCTCCAGGGGGATGTTTTCAAAACCAGAGGTGGTGGCCAGGCCGTGCAGTTCACAGACATCGAGACCCTGAAGCAGGAATCTCCCACTGGGTGAGTTTTGCCTTTCCCTTTGGGCTCTGGGGTTGTGGAACTCCAGCAGTGCAGCTGGAACAGCTTCTGCTCCCAGTGGTCCAATGGGAAGTTGGTGCCTCCAACTTCAAATCATACAAATGTAACTTGGAGAGGGTTCTGGCTGCTGAAGGTGCTTTTAGGGCTGGTTTGCTGCTGGGGGCAGAGATTTCTTCAGGAGGTCTGAAATGTGTTCTCCTGTGCACGAGGATCTGCTGGATCACAGCATGTTTGTGCTCTTTCCACACGTTCCTCTCCCAGGAGGAAGCGACGCTCGTCCTCTTCCCATCCTGACCCACCTGGGGATGCTGCAGACTCAGAATGGACTGATGTGGAAACCAGAGTAAGCTAAAAGGGAAAGGGGAGCATCTCATGGTCATGGAATCTGGAGTGGCTTGGAAGGGACCTTAAAGGTGCCACTCCCTGCCATGGGCAGGGACACCTTCCACTGGCCCAGATTGCTCTGACCCCCATCCAACCTGGCATTGAACATTCCAGGGATGGGGAGCCCAAAAGCTCTCTGGGCACCAATCTGGATGAAAATCTGGGATAATGTGAGGTGGGGCTGGTGGGGAGCAACAAGGCTGACTGTGTGTCTGTTCCCAGTGTTCCGTGGCAGTGGAGATGAGGGCAGGGTCAGTGCTCGGACCTGGATATCAGCACCATGCTCAGCCCAAGTAAGTGCTCCTGGGGGCTACATTCCCTTTCCTGAGAACTCCCACTAGAGAACTTTTTTCCCCCCTGACCTCACTGCCCTTTCCACTATAGGCTTGCATTCCTGACTGGAATAGGGTTTGGGATGGCAGGGAGAACTTACTGTATTCCCTCTCCTGTCCCTCCAGCCTTTATCAGAGGCTGCTGTAGTAAAGAATACTCATTTTATCCTTGGAGAAATTTCAGTTTACCAAGGTTACAACTCAGTTTGGCCTGGAGGGGAGGGAGCTGAGGTGGCCATTCCTGGTGGTGTTCCTGTCACAGCTAAAATTCCAGCTGTGTAATTGCTGAGGCACCCGCTAAGGAGCCGTGGGCCCTAATCATGCTGGAGGGAACTTCCCTCTTTTCCAAATTATTAGACTATAAAACAGCCCTGGGGAATTCAGGCTGTTCTGGGATATAGTGGGCTCAGTGGCAGTCACAGGTGTAAATACAGGATTACCAAATCAGCCCCAATTTCCAACAAAAAAGTCCAACTAATGCCATGGTTCTCAAGGCTAGTGCCAACCCTTGAGCCCCCATGGAACCAAAGAGTCCCTGAGTAAAGACTGAGGGAGGTTTGTTCACCCAGGAGTTGCAGGACAGGTTCAGTCTGAGCTGTGGCCTCTTGCAGGTGGTGCTGGCAGTGCCGTGCGAGTCCCCTGCCCAGCTCAGGGACAGGACACTTGGCAGGACGTGCTGCTTGCAGCCTTACTACAGCCTTGTAAAGGTGTAGTAACCCCTCCAGTTTGCCTGGGTGTTGAGTTGGAGCTTGTAGTTATTGCAACTTATTAAATAATTGAAATAAGACTTTGGTTTGTGTTCACAAGAAAAGTAAAATGCAGGGATTTCTTAAGTTTTCTTGGGTTAAGTGTTGCATTTCTTGGCACAGGAGGGACGTGAGGCTTTGGTTGTGGCAAACAGATGAACTGGGGGTTGGCTGCTCTGGGCGAACTCTGCAAGTTGTTTGTGGCTCTTTCCTTTCCCCTTTTAGGCGAAGAAAACCATGAGTTCCTGCTGGCATCCTTCTGGATTCTCCCAGACCTATGGATTATTGCTGCCAGTGTTACTTGTCACAGAACCTGCTTTGCCCTCACTCCAAGCTGATGTTTTTAGGGTGGGCTGTGCTAGGAAATGGTTACGTGGGTGGCACCTCTGATCCCAAAGAAGCTACAGATGGATGTGTTTATTTTCCATGGATTGGGGGGGGTTTGCCTCTGGAATTCCAGGCACCTTCTGTCCCGTATGTATGGAGCTGTATCTTTATAGACTAGTGCCACAAGGCTTCTGCCTGGCAGATTTTTCCAGCTTTTTCAATTTCCACTCCAAAATCCATCGTTCCTGCTCTCTCTCCCTCCCTTCAGGGCCTCTGTTGGAAGAGGCCCAAAGGCTGCTATTGATTTAGCTGCAGTACTGCACTTTAAGGGTGTTTCTCAGCCATTTCCTATTTTATTGTAGTCAACAACAGCTTGGGAATATGAATTTCTCCTTGAAAGAATGACCTTTGAGTATTTAATATGTAAATCAGCTCTTTCAGTCTTCATAGTAACAAAAGTCCTGATGTGAGTAGTGGGGACTTGACATCAGACCCCCTTTGTTTTGCAGTGCAAGTCAGTACTTAAGTATTTTACATCTGTAGATGTGGGGGTAAGGGTGATTTCCTCACAGATATGGTGAGAAGTCTGTGTGTGTCCCAACAAACGTGTTAAATAAATCCTTTCAATCCATGGCCCTGTTGAGTGCTGAGGGAGCAGCCCAGCACCTGGCTGTCTCTTGTGCAGGGAGCTGGAAGGGATGCACTTTGTGGGGTGATTCTGGAGTTTAAAACGTGCTGGAGTTTAAAATGCCACCCGAGATGTGGTTTGGACAACTTCATCCTCAGGTCTGCAAAGTGCTCTGTGGTCCTGTTTGGGGTGGGGCCTTGTTAAAGGGGTTCCAGCGTAAGGAAAAGCTTTTCTTAGTAAGTTTTAGAATCATCAAATCCTGGAATGGTTTGGGTGGGAAGGGACCTTAAAGCTCATCCCATCCCCCCCCTGCCATGGGCAGGGCCACCTTCCACCAGCCCAGGGCGCTCCAAGCCCCGTCCAACCTCGCCTTGGACACTTCCAGGGATCCAGGGGCAGCCCCAGCTTCTCTGGGCACCCTGTGCCAGGGCCTGCCCACCCTCCCAGCCAGGAATTCCTTCCCAGTATCCCATCTCTCCCTGCCCTCTGGCAGTGGGAAGCCATTCCCTGTGTCCTGTCCCTCCATCCCTTGTCTCCAGTCCCTCTCCAGCTCTTCTGGAGCCCCTTTAGGCACTGGAAGGGGCTCTCAGGTCTCCCTGGATCCTTCTCCAGGTGAGCCCCCCCAGCTCTCCCAGCCTGGCTCCAGAGCAGAGGGGCTCCAGCCCTCAGAGCATCTCTGGGGCCTCCTCTGGATCTGCTCCAGCAGCTCCAGGTGCTCCTGCTGTTGTTCCCAGAGCTAGACAGAGCTCTGCAGGAGGCTCTCACGAGGGCAGAGTAGAGGGGGAGAAAGTGAGGTGTTTCCCAGCCTCAGTGATTCCATGAGCTCCAGAGGCGCTGGATTGGAGGGAAGCAGCTCTGCCGAGTGCCACTAGATGGTGTGGGATAACCATCCCGGCTGGGCTGGGCTCCTCTCCCTCTGCCTGCAGGGATACAGGCTGTGCCCTGGGCCTGGGAATAACTCCCTTCCTTGGGAGACCCCGAACCTGGGCAGTGGTTTCCTGCTGCTTCCCATGGGAGGGTAGGGAAGGGGATAGGGAGAGCCAGTGGAAATAACGAATGGAACTTAAACAGGGCTGTTACTGCTGGCATTTCAATTAACAAATAATTATCTATTAATGATGAGCAAGCATTACCTCTTTGATTTGGATTCAATCATCCTGTCAGTGTAAGTTATGCTGGAAGTGTTCCAGGGGAAACCTGGGAGACACACGAGGAACTGATGCTCAGAACTTTGCACAGCAAAGCTTTACCTACAGAATGTGGTTTCAAAAGCAACAAGAGGTGCTGAATTTGCTCTCAAAAAGCCCAATTTTATATCCCTGGTGTGTGGGCAAAGTATTTCTTTCCAAGCTCCATGTTTTGTTTTGACACTTTGTGTTTTCCAGAGCTTTGCTCTGAAATTTCTGCTTTTGAAGGCGAAAGCTGTTTAAGCACAAAGCAAACACCTCCTGCAGCCACCTTGTCCCCTCCTAAAGGTTAATCCAAAGTGCAAACAGACCTTGGAGAGGAGGATCGACTCCTGGGAGGAAGGTGGCAGCAGGATCATGGCTTGGCTGGAGTCTGTCACTTCATGGAATTCTGGAGTGGGTTGGGTTGGGAGGAACCTTAAAACCCATCCAGTCCCATCTCCTGCCATGGGCAGGGACACCTACCACTAGCCCAGGTTGCTCCAAGCCTTGCCCAACCTGGCCTTGGGCACTTCCAGGGGTCCAGGGACAGCCACAGCTTCTCTGGATGTGCCTCAATTGCCCTCCCACTTCCCTTAATTACACCTCTAGGACGTAATTGGACAGGGCTTGGAGCACATTCACCCTCCAGGTGGCCCTGGCAGAGTTGGCTCTGCCCAGACTCCTCCAAGGCCCAGCCAAGCCTGGGTTGCTTGGCTGTCGAGGGCTCTTTGTTGGGGCATCTCCATGTGCTCCTTCCGTGGTCTCCACTGACATCCCACGGGAGTCTTGGGACGGGGAGCACCCTCAGGAAGAGGTGCCTGCACCTCCTCCCCTCTGAAAACCTCCCAGCCCCGACTGTCAGGGAGGATGGAAAAGCCTTTTGGAAGCAAGTGGGCTCTGGGGGGAAATTGTCCTCTTTGGAAATGGCCTTTTCTTGCCTGTAGTGCCTCCAAAGCCTCCTTTATGTTGCCCTTGAGCTTGGCCCTGATTGCAGCAAACGCTTCCCCAGGGCGGGAAGGAAGGAGCCCTCTGGAATAACTCGTGTTTCCAACAGGCAGAATTTGGGGAGGTTAGTCCTAGAAGCTGTTATTGCCCAATAACAGAGTGATTTACTGTGTTAGAGCAGTTTATGGAGCAGCAGCTCTAAACCCAAGGGCATCCTGGGCTCTCCCTGCCGCAGCAGGAATGTTTGCTCAGGGTCTGTTTGCTCCGTGCCTGGAAGAGGCAGCTCCCCCTCAGCTCCCTGCTGGAATGTTGGGTCTGTTGCTGAGGCCGGTTGTACGTGCAAGCAGAGTCAGCAGTGTGATGTAGAGGCAGGATAATTTATGTAATTAGTGCTGTTCTTCATTTAAACAGGGCTCACTGCAGGTCCTGTGTGTTCCTGGCAGCCCTTCCCGGGCCAGCAGGATCACCCTGGGCTCCAGTGGGAGCTTCTGCAACAGGAGAAGATGGAATGGCCTCAGGCTGTGCCAGGGGAGGGTCAGGTGGGACATCAGCAGGAATTTCTCCATGGAAAGGGTGGCCAGGCCTTGGCAGGGGCTGCCCGGGGAGGTTTGGAGTGCCCAGCCCTGGAGGTGCCCAAGGCAGGACTGGCCGTGGCACTGAGTGACAAGGTGGGCGTCGGGCACAGGGTGGGCTCCAGGGCTGGGAGGGCTTTGCCAGCCTCTGGGATTCCCAGATTTCACAGGCCCGTAGCCCGTGGGCAAGAGCAGCTCATCACTGCTTGTATTCTGGGGCCATTTCTGTGGTTTCTGGTTCACACAGCTGGAAACCTGCACCATTTCTGCACTTCCAGAGCGCTGCTGCTCTGGAATCACAGAATCCCTGGGGTTGGCAAAGCCCTCCCAGCCCACGGAGCCCACCCTGTGCCCGATGCCCACCTTGTGCCCAGCCCAGAGCACCGAGTGCCACGGCCAGTCCTGCCTTGGGCACCTCCAGGAATGGGCACTCCCCCCTGGAAGAGCAGGTGGGCAGTGGGTGCCTGGAGCCAGGGAAGGATCTCCTTGTGCTTCCCTGTCCTTGGGCTCCTTGGCAAGGCAGGAGCACAGAGCTGACTCCACATTTACCTTTTGAGGCAACGAATTCCTCCCCAAGAGCCTGGATGTGCAAGTGGGATCTCCCTGCCAGCTCTGCACTCTCAGAGTTTCCTACTGGCAGAAGGAGATGGCTCTGGATTCTGTTCCCTGTGTTGCTTGGATGGTGTTGGCACTTCACTGGCTGCAGGCTCAGCATGGAAAACAGGAGAACAAGGAGCAGGAGGGACCCTGGAATCCCAGGCAGGGTGAACTGGAGTGGGGCTGGGGCTGAACTGGGGCTGTTCCCAGTTCCTGCTCCCCCTGGGATCCTGGACCTCTGCCCTGGCCCCATCAGCACTGCCCAGTGCAACAGGGACTGCAGGGCAGGGGCAGGTGGGACAGCAGCAGGAATTTCCCCCTGGAAAGGGTGGTGAGGCTTGGAAGGGGCTGCCCAGGGAGGTTTGGAGTGCCCAGCCCTGGAGATGCCCAGGGAGGTTTGGAGTGCCCAGCCCTGGAGGTGCCCAAGGCAGGACTGGCCGTGGCACTCAGTGACAGGGTGGGCATCGGGCACAGGGTGGGCTCCAGGGCTGGGAGGGCTTTGGCAAGCTCAGGGATTCCTTGGTGCAGGAATTACTTCCCCAAAACACAAACTGGAGTCAGAGAACAGCCACTGCAGGCCAAGTGGGATGCACTCACCTTTTAATCCTTATGTTTTCTTTTACTACACTTTCAGTGAACATTTTTTATTTTCCCCTCCCTTCTGTGGTCTCCTCCTTTATGTCCAGCCCTGGTTATTCCAGAGTTGGGGCTCTGTGGTGTGGCAGCACTCCCTGCCCTGGGTTTTCCCAGCTGGAATAACCTCCATGCCCGGCAGCCACATCCAGGTGATGCCCTGCAAGTGGGGCCTCTGGGCTGGGCATGAACTCAGAGCTCATCCTTGAGAGTTTCCAGCAACGACCTGTGCATTGGAACGAGATGGTCTTCAAGGTCCTTCCCACCCAAATCATTCCAGGGTTCCACCGAAACAGAGGCGTGTGACAGCCTGGTGACACCCATGGCCACAGAGTGGGCTCTATCCCTGGAACCAGGGCAGATCCCGGGCTCAGCCATCCCTGCAAGGGCTGGAATCCATCGTCCTTGGGGCAGGACCTCAGGGACACAGAACCAACGAGCTTTTCCAAGGAGCTGCTCCCTAATTCCCAGAAATAGTTTGCCTCTGTGTCTGCCTTGATTTATGTGCCGTTCAGACGCTGTTAAAAATAATCCGGTGCTAAAATTATATTGTCTAGTTGAGTCCTCCGGGGACGAGGGGACGACAAAAAAGGTGTTGGGGAACAGCAGCTGTGCTCTGGGGGAAAGGGGTTTGTCCTTTTCCTAAACCAGAGCCACCTCCAGGGGCAGGGATAGCGCTGGCACAGCTGGCACAGCTGGCACAGCTGGATGACCCAGGGAATGGCAGGGCACTGGTGCCCCATTTCCCTGAGGGGAATGTATCACCCTTATATCCAGGAGACTGGACACAAAAGAGTTAAATTAATTTTAGTCATCATTATTTATTCATCATTTAACCTGTGATTTGGTCAAAAACTAAGCAGTGAGCGAGGCCTTTCAGTGGGTGATTCCTCCTCCTGCCCCACCAGCTCCCTTCTCCTGGAGCTTTGGATACTTGGATTTATTCTGAAAATACCACGAGCTGCTCTTGCTGTTTTATTAGGAAAAAACCCCTGGAGTCTGTAAAATACAATTCCCCAGGATAGAGGCTAATCCTCTTATTTCTACACATTTCTGGATGATTAAATGGCTGGATTATTTAAGCAGTGATTTGTTACTGGATTGCATCATCAAGGGGATCTGAGGCATAAATATTGTCTTTGGGCTCCGGCTCAGGGCTGTTGAAAGGGGGAGAAGGTGTTTTGGAGACAAATCCCAGAGAAATTCCACGAAATGAGTGTGTGGAGCAGGAGGTCACGGCAAAGGCCTAAATCCTGTTGGCCTGTGGAGCTTTAACCTTTCCAGAGAGCAGGAATTGCAGCTCTGCCCAGTAAATCTCAGCTCTGACGGCGCTTCCAAGGGAACTCACCCTCCTGCTGGGCTTGGAAAGGGGCTGGGGACGTTTGTAGTGTCTGGGCTTGGGATGTTGGACCTGAGGGAAGGGCTGGAGCTGTGTCAGGGGAGCTGGGATGGAGCTCAGGGAAAGGCTCCCTATCCAGAGGGTGGTGGGCACTGAACAGGGGAAGGGCACGGCCCCGAGGCTGCCGGAGCTCCAGGAGCCTTTGGATGGTCCTCTTGGGCACAGGGGGCATTTTTGGGGTGTCTGTGCAGGGCCAGGGGTCAGACTGGATGGTCCTTGGGGGTCCCTTCCAGCGCTGGAGGTTCCACAGTTCTGGGATTCTCCCCATCCGTGGTGGTCCCTGCTCATGTTGCCACCTCTGCTCCCTGGAGGAGCATCCTCCTCCTCCTCCTCGGGCTTCCTGTCCGGGCTCCAGATGTTGGGAATCATTTCCTCCCTGGGACAGCTCCATCCCTGAATCCAGGGGCTGCAGCCCCTGGAGGGCTGCTGGAAGAATATTGGGAATGGTTGATGGAGATGCTCTGGAGAACGGTGTCCTGGTGGAGCACCTGCCCTGCCCCGGCACACAGGGAGGACCTTCCACACGGGAATGCCCTGGGATGCAGGTGTGGCAGAGCACCCACCGAGCGTGACCTTCCTTGGGGTGGGGAGCGGAACAAGGGCAGGGAAGGGAAAGGGAAAAGCTCTTTAGTGGGCAGCTGGAGGATCCCTGGAGGAACATCCTCCTCCTTGGAGCCCCATCCAGGCTCCGGGGGCTGGGGAACCTCTGCCTGGCTCAGCTGCCCTCCCTCCAGCCCCAGCTCAGGCTCAGCTCTAGCAAGGTCCAGACTAAACCTGCGAGGTGAAGGGGCTTTGGTGTCGCTCCGTGCCCAGGAGGACCAGCTCTCCTCGGGTCTGGAAGGGGCTGGGATTCAGGGAATGGGTCGTGCAGGATGCCTGGAGAGGTTTGGAGGGGCTGGGTTTGGGGCTTTGCTGCCCTGCTTTGGTTGCATCTCCCAGGTGCAATTCCCCAAATTATTCCCAGATGATCCTCTGAGGAGAGATGGATGCACTGAGAACTTCAGGAATGATACCTGAGGGATACAGAGGGATCGGGAAGGAAATCTGTCCCTGGAAAATCGTTTGGGTTCTGGAAAACGCTCTGGCTTTGGGTCTGGAGAGAGTGGGGGGGTGGGAGGGACTTTGGCTCAGGGTCTTTCTATCTCTGTCTGTGTCTTTTGGGGTTTTTCCTTCTGCAGCTGATCCCGAAAACCAAGTGGTTGGAATATTGGCTGGACAGGATGGGAGGTGGCTGAAAACCAAGGACCCCCATTGGCAGGATGTGCCCTCTGCGAGGCTTTGGCTTCCCAACGTTTACAAGTGCTCTTGGAATGACCCAAAGCCCTGAAAATTGCATTAATCAAAATATTTTAAGCCTAATCCCAAGATTAAAACAAGTATGCGCAGGAGGGGTGGTTTGCTGTGGGTTTAGACCCTGAGCTGGGCTGGAAAATGCAATTTCTCAGCTGCTGGGAGAAATTCAGTTGGAAAATAAGACAAAGTAAATATTTACCGGAGCTTGGACAATCCGAGGCGTTATTGCAGTGGGAATTCTTTGCTCTGGAACACTCATCCCTTCAGCTGTGGTGTTAATAAACCCTCTGACAGCGGGGCTGGAGCTGCTCCCTGTTCCCCCTCCCTCCTCCTGCCTCTTCTTTAAACAGAAATCCCGCTTTGCAATGAATCCGCCCAACCTCCCATGCAAATGAGAGTCCAAATAATAAGCAATTAACTTTATCAAACTGACGTTCCCCTTTAGAACCAAATGTCAGCAGTGCCTTTGGAAACAAGGCAGGGCTGCCCTTTGCAGAGCTTGGAAAATGCAGGAAAACCCAAGCAAGGACAAATTATCCCTTTTGGGGGGCTGTGGTTCCTTGTTTATTGCTGTTCCAAGGGGAAGAGCCAAAGGATTCTGGGATGGACCGACTCCACCTGCCCCCAGGTGTCCACAAATCCCTCCGTGCTATTCCAGGTGAAGCTTTCAGGTAATTCCAGCTTTAAACGGTGCTTAAATGTTGGAGCAGGTTTAGCTGAAGGTGTTTCCAGAGGAGGAAAACACAGGGGAGGAGGATTCCAGCTTGGACTTCCACCTTCCTCCCAACCTCTGGGTTTGACTCCTCTGGTTTTAGAAAAAGAAAAAAATAAATGCTGGATCAGAATTCGTGGCCCTGGAGTGGAGGCCAAGCCCAGCCCTCCTGAAAGGGGAACGTGGGAAGTTCCTTTAAAAAAGAAAGAGGAAAACCCGAGTGTTTAATGTCCTGCATGGAAAGAAAATCCCTTTTCCGAGGCACTGGAAGTGTTGGGTGTTTTCTTGGTGCCCAGGAAATGAAGTCCCTCATTTCCCTCCCCTGTCCTTGCAGGAAGAGGGAAATGGCTCAGAGAGGGATAAAGTCAAAGCCCTCCCGAAGGCACAAACCTGGAGCTGCAGCACCAGGGCAGAATTGAACCTGGAAAATCCAAAGGTGGCAGGAAAAGCCGGGTTATTTTGGGGTGTGGGGTAAAAACAGGGACTCGGCTGCCTTGGCAGAACGGGGTGTTTGGAGTCTGGAAAAGCAGATTTCTTCCATTTGGACCACGATTCTATGGGAATTTCTTTTCCTGCTGGACAATCCCGTTTTCCTGGCGTGGGTGGCTACCCAGGGCCGGGGGCAGCAACCAGAAGCTTTAGGTCTAAGGACACAGTGCAATAAAAAGGGATTTCTGAAGCACTTCTGCAGGTTTCCATTTCTCATCAATCCCACAGGGGTCCAGCTGGGAAGGGATCACAAAGGTCAGTCATTCCACCCCCGCCACCCAGGAAGGTGCCAGTGGGATTTGTGGCAGCAATAAATGGGTTAAATTTCAATTTAAAGGATGATTTTGTAGGATTGGGAAAGAATGGGATGGAATGAGGAGCGAGCTTCGGGGGATGTAAAACCATTGGAAAACACACTTTTAATTCAGCTCAAAAGCCACCTCTTAG
>VWZG01004045.1:39588-65547 GCA_013396735.1 Grallaria varia | reverse complement strand
CTCCTCTCCTCTCCTCCCCTCCCCGAAGGGTTTCATTGCTGTGCCCCTCCAGGGGTCCTTAGCTCTGGATTTGACAGGAGGGAGCAGCTCCAAAGGCTGGGAAGCCCATGGAAAGCCTCCAGTTGACCTCGTTAGGGGCTGGATGGGTGGCTGATGGCAGACCAAGGGCTCTCCCTGCCCGGCTCTCCAGCCCCAGCTCCTCCAGGTCTCCGGGAGCCGGGGGGATTTATCTCCTCTCCGGGTAACGGGCACGCTCGGATAGTTCCGATATTGCCGAGTTGTTTTCCTTCTCCGGTTTCAATTGGATATTCAAATCCAGTAATATGGGTAATAATCTGCATGTCTGGGATTAATAAAACGTCCCGTGTTCCTTGAAGGCCTCGCTGATCCCGGAGTTAATTCAATCCTTTATTAACAGGAGCCACCTCATGTGGTGTCCGGCGGGCCCGGGGAGAGGCTTCCAACACCAACAGAGGACACCGGGCTGGAGACACCGGCAGCTGAATTCCTGCTTTTCCACTGAAACAGCGACCACAGGGCTCTGGCAAAGAGCCTCCTCCTGCTTGGAGAGGTTGTACCCCAGGGACAGGAGTTGCCAGGACGCCGAACGCACGGTGGAGGCTCTGGAATGCTGAAGGAGGAGATGGTTGGAGGCATCTCCCCAGCCCTCAGCTGCTCTCCAGGCACGGTTGGAGGTGTCTCCCCAGCCCTCAGCTACTCTCCAGGCATGGTTGGAGGCATCTCCCCAGCCCTCAGCTGCTCTCCAGGCACAGTTGGAGGTGTCTCCCCAGCCCTCAGCTGCTCTCCAGGCACGGTTGGAGGTGTCTCCCCAGCCCTCAGCTACTCTCCAGGCATGGTTGGAGGCATCTCCCCAGCCCTCAGCACTCTCCAGGCACGAGTGCCAAAGGAAAAGGTCAATTCCCTGGTTCCCAGAGGCTCCAGGGATCCGTCCTTCGGCTGCCGTGCAGGGGGGTAAAATAGGGATACTGGCTCGGTGGGAAAGGGCCATTCCCTCCACACACCTCCCCAACCTGCTGCACCTTCTCTCCAAGCGAAAAACCAGATTAAAGCCTCACCCCTCACCCAACAAACTTTACATCCTTGGGGGAATTTGGCAGGGATGGAGGTGCCCATCCTGGACACCTCCTGGCTGTCCTTGGCGTTCGCTGTCCCCCGTGGTGGGTCCCCCACCCTGAACCTCCTTTGCTCCAGGCTGAGCCCCCCCAGCTCCCTCAGCCGCCTCTCCCAGCGCTCACTCAACCTCCCCCCTCCCCAAATCCATCCCGGGGGCCGAGCTGCCCGAGAGGAGCTTTTCCAAGGAGCGCCACCATCCCTGTGACCCCGCGCCTTTCCCGCACTCCAACGCACCCCGTTGCGTCTCCTGGTTCAGTGGGTGCTTGGCACGGCCTCGGCAGGAGTCTGCGTGGCACCCACTGCAGATAAACTCCCCCTCGTTAACATCGACTGGAAGTTCTTATGGGCTTGATGAAGAATCTCCCTGGGACGAATCATCGCTTGATGTCTTGGAGAAGTAAAACCCTTTCGAGCCTCGCGGAGACTCATCAGCCGTGAAGCTGAAGGGATAATTTGTCTCTCCTCGTCCTCCCTGTCTGGGGGCTCGGGGACCCTTGCGAGGTAAATCCAGTGCTCCGATGCCTTCCTGGCACGGGGAGAGGGGCAGAGCCCCTTCCTCGGCAGCTGGGAGGGACCCACACCGGCCCCCCGATTCAGGGGCAGATATTGCTTGCTCCTAATTAAACAAATTGGTGCAGGCGAGGTGGGCTCCTGGGGGCACTCCAGCTTTGTGCCTCCCCTGCTCCTGGCAAGAGATTTCCCTGCGGTTCCGACGGTGATCCCGGGGCTGGGTCACCACGTGCAGCCCTGGGAATGTCCCTGGGAATGACCCTGGGAATGTCCCTGGGAATGACCCTAGGAATGGCCCTGGGAATGTCCCTGGGAATGGCCCTGGGAATGGCCCTGGGAATGACCCTAGGAATGACCCTAGGAATGGCCCTGGGAATGGCCCTGGGAATGGCCCTGGGAATGACCCTAGGAATGGCCCTGGGAATGTCCCTGGGAATGTCCCTGGGAATGACCCTAGGAATGACCCTAGGAATGGCCCTGGGAATGGCCCTGGGAATGTCCCTGGGAATGTCCCTGGGAATGACCCTAGGAATGGCCCTGGGAATGTCCCTGGGAATGTCCCTGGGAATGACCCTAGGAATGGCCCTGGGAATGGCCCTGGGAATGTCCCTGGGAATGTCCCTGGGAATGACCCTAGGAATGGCCCTGGGACATCAAGGAGGAGGGGAGGGAAGAAGGGAGGGGGTTCCCACCGGGCTGTGCAGGACATGCAGGGGGTGCAGAGAGCTGGGACAAGACCCCTGGCTGGGGGGACCTCCAGAGGCCACGGCCCCCCATGCCCTGCCTCCTCCACATCACAATTCCCATCTTCACACGCCCTGTGGTTTGAATTCCCTCTGGCAGGAGCAGATTCCAGGATGTGGACGCACGGGACAGAGAAGGAAACAGCCCGTGGGGCAGCCCTGGAAGGAGCCTGGAGCGGGATAGTCCTGCTGCCCCAGGGAACAGGGGGTGCTTTGGGCTGGAAAGGACGTTGGGAGAGATTCCTGCGCCCAGTTCTGCAGCTCCCAACTTCAGGAGGGTGTGGAGCTGCTGGAGAGTCCAGAGGAGGCCCCAGAGATGCTCCAGGGCTGGACCCCTCTGCTCTGGAGCCAGGCTGGGAGAGCTGGGGGGGTTCACCTGGAGAAGAGAAGGCTCCAAGGAGACCTGAGAGCCCCTTCCAGTGCCTAAAGGGGCTCCAGGAGAGCTGGAGAGGGACTGGGGACAAGGCATGGAGGGACAGGACAAGGGGATTGGCTTCCCACTGCCAGAGAGCAGGGATAGGTGAGATATTTGGAATAAATCCTTGGCTGGGAGGGTGGGCAGGCCCTGGCACAGGGTGCCCACAGAAGCTGTGGCAGCCCCTGGAAGTGTTCCAGGCCAGGCTGGATGGGGCTTGGAGCCACCTGGGCTGGTGGGAGGTGTCCCTGCCCATGGGATGACTTTAGGGTCTCTCCCACCCAAACCATTCTGTGACATTCCCACCTCTGTACCTGTACATGTGCAGAGGGGCCACTGCAGTGCCTCCGAGTGTCCCGGAGCCAGCACAGAGCAAGCCAAGGGCGTGAATTTTTTAATATTGCAGCCAAGCAGCCCTTGGCCAGAATTCCATCTTTTTATTAAAATCCGATCCAAAGCCTTCATCCACAGTAGTATTTTTTCTGTCTTTAAGATCTTAGTGCTTATAAATGTCATCACCCCTGGCTTTTATTCCGTGCCATGAACTCTGGCAGGCTCGGGAGGAGGTGGTTTATTGTTCCGAGGAGCCGCTCGGCAGGTCGGAGCTGCCGGGCTGGGGAAGCTCCTGGCGGAGCCTTCCCGGTGCTGAGGCCCCATAAATAACCCTGATGGGAAGAGACGCTGTCGGCTCCAATCCGTCAGCCCCCCGCGCTCACACAGTGCCAATTTGCTCTGTCATTTGGCGTTATGCAAAGCAAGGGGAGAGCAGCACTATCCTCAGCTGTTAATGGCTCACCAGCAGCTGGCTGGGCTTGGGAGAGGGGATGGGGATGCGGGAGCCTGGAAATTTCTGCGGGATGGCACCGGGGGCTGTGGCAGCTCACTGGGGTTGGACGGTTCTTCTCTCACTCCCTGTGTTCCACAGCCCCTTCCACTTGTTCTCCCAGCCCTTTACACTCTGGAATCCCGATTTTAATTCCTAAACCTCAGGCTCCTCATTTTTGCTGCTAAATCTTGGGCTCCTGATTTTTGCTCCAAATTTTTACTCCCAAAGCCTGGGGTCCGATTTTTTGCTCCTAAAGCCTGAGCTCATAATTTCTGCTCCCAAGCCCTGGCCTCATAACTTTTGCTCCTAAACCCCAGCCTTCCAGTTTTCATTTGTAAATCCCAGGGTCCTAATTTTTATTCCTAAACTTGGGCTCCTAATTTTCTCCACCTTAGATGAGCTTCCAAGTCCCCTCCGACCCAAACCATGCCAGGGTTCTGTGATATCAGAGGTCCCTTTCAACCCAAACCATTCCAGGGTTCTGTGATATCAGAGGTCCCTTTCAACCCAAACCATTCCAGGGTTCTGTGATATCAGAGGTCCCTTTCAACCCAAACCATTCTGGGGTCCCGTGATTCTTCTGTGGCTCAGATCAGCCCCAGAGGGGTTTTTCCAGGGGAGTGGCATTTCCTTGTCTCCAGGACCAGCTCTTTGCTCTGGCTCCTCATTCCCTGCGGGGTCTGCCCCAGGTGATGCTCCTGGAGCAGCACCAGCCGCAGTGGCCAGTCCCATGTGAGGGACCCCCAGCCCCTGGTGCTGCTCCCACGGGTGCTCAGCAGAGCCCCAGGAGGGTCTGGGCTCCCCTGCTTGATCCCAAGGTTGGAGTGACCCGGGTGGTGAGGGCAGTGAGCCCTGGGAAGGCACATTCCTGGCACACCGGAGCGTTCAAGGCCACGTGGTGAATTCCTGGTTGTCACTTTGCTTCCGAGCCAACCCACGGCGTGTCCTGGATCTGCAGAGCCATCAGCACATGGAAGTGGGATTGACCATCCAACCAGCCACAAGGAACACCAGCACCAACCCCAGGCTCTGCTTGGGGCTGGGATACAGCCCCTGATTCCAAGGTAAAGGGTTTTCATAGAATCCTGGGATGATTTGGGGTGGAAGGCACCTTAAAGGTCATCCCATTCCACCCCATGGGCAGGGACACCTCCCACCAGCCCAGGTTGCTCCGAGCCCTGTCCAGCCTGGCCTTGGACACTCCCAGGGATGGGGCAGCTTTCCCTGTGCCAGTTTTCCCACCATTTGCCTCCGATGGGTTTCCCAGGTGGGCACCTTCTGCCTGGCCATGACCCCTGACCCTCCTGATCCCTCGGGGTGCTGCTCCCCAGGCCTGGGTTAATCCACCGAGTATTTAATTGATTCATTATTTTCCTCCTCCCGCTCCAGGTACGAGTGTTTTCCTAACCCTTCCCATTCATCCAGCCTTGTTTTTCCCACTGTGGGGTTCTCCCCCCCTTCCCTGTGCACAAACAGACAAGACAGCTTAGGAGCTCTTATCTGCAAAGGGGAAAAAAATCAGCCTAATCCCCATTTAATAAGGGAATATCAGCAGGTAACATGTTCAATATGGCAAAAGAGCCCCAGCACCAGGTCAATAGGGGAGCTATAATTTTGAGCAATAAACAAAGCCTGCTTTTAATTACTTCTGTGAAATTGCTTGATCCACGCATGATTAAATATTCATTCTGTGTAACTAGACAGTTTCTTTGTATATAGATCCATATTAAATTTACTTGGCGTCCTGCCCACACAACACATCTCATAAATTCCTTTTAATGTGCTGCAGCTTTGAAGATGTTTTCCCTCCCCTTCCCTCCTCCCCCTCCTCAGCTCATTTGGATAAAGAGCTGATGGAGCTTCCTTACCTGGGCGGGATACACACAGAGTCTTTTAGGAAGGGAAATGATGGAATTTGAGGGAGACACAGGGAAAATCAACCTTCTGATGGCTGGGGGATGGATCTGCCTGGGGAAAAAGGGACTCCCAGCCCTTGTTTTTCCACGACCTTGCCAGTGAAGTGCTTTGGCAGCGTGTGCAGGAGGGGAAAATCTCCTTCCCTTTAAAGCAGAGCCAGGGCTGATGTAAATATTTATGTAATATTTTATTACAATCTGAATTTACTTCTTGATTGGAAACATCTCCCAGCAACCTCCTGGAAAATCAAATCAATGTGTAATTGAAGGGTCTCGATTTGAGGTGTTTTGTTAGAGTGGGGGTTTTACCAGGAATGTTCGTGGCCACAGGTTGGGGTTGAGGTACCCCACTGGTGGTGGATGTCTGTGCATGACCAGACTGTGCCTGGATTTAAAAATCGAGGAAAAATAGGTGCTTCCTTGGGAAATCCTGGTCCTTCCCAGCTCAACCACTGCCAGCAGAAACCTCCTGCTTTTTGTGCCTCCTTTTACTGGCCCGAGGGTTCCTTGATGGCTCAGGGTGGTGCTGATCCCATCCAAGGGCATCGACACCCCAGGGAGCATCCCACTGGCTCCACTGGGATTGGGTGGTCCCGGCACGGAGGGCTTTGAGCAGGGACTGTGGGGGGCTTTGAGGGCTCTGCCACACTGATGGAAATCCCGAGGGATAACAATTCCAGCCTGACCATCGTGGGGCTCTCAGGGTCCCTCTGGGAACCTTCACCTTCCTCCCTCGGGGCTCAGGAGGGGACCACGGATGGACACAGCCCGATGGGATGCAAAGGGTTCAAGGGACAGGGACATCATCTTCCCAAGCAAAGAGCAGCAGTGGTTTGGGCCCCTCTATTTCCAGACAGAACAGGAACATCATCAGAGAATCCTGGAACGGTTTGGGTGGGAAAAGACCTTAAACATCATCCAGTCCCAACCCTTGCCACGGGCAGGGACACCTCCCACCAGCCCAGGTGGCTCCAAGCCCCGTCCAACCTGGCCTTGGACACTCCCAGGGATGGATCCAGGGGCAGCCCCAGCTGCTCTGCCCAACCTGTGCCAGGGCCTGCCCACCCTCCCAGGCAGGAATTCCTTCCCAATGTCCCAGTCTGGGACAGAAAAGATCCGCTGGTGCAGCTCTAACATCAGCAAATGCCGGACTTGGCTCCTCCAGGTGCATCTGATGGTGGCACTTGAGGGTCTCGGTGTCTCCCACCACTCCATGGAGGTCTCCACACCAAACTTCCATCCATCCATGTTTGCCTTTCCACCACAAACCTCTTTACTGGTGTTGCAAACGGAATTAAAGAGCCAGCAGGTTTCAAAATTACAAGTATATTTGTTCCTGTCATGGAGACTCCATTGTTTAATGAAAACTAATTCTGCAGAACGTAATTACTCAACGGGAAAAAAAAAATCTCTCGAATAATCAGCTGTGCTCTGATAGAGCTCAATCCAATCCTGCCTCCAAATGTGGCAGCCGAGGGGGGCCCAGAGCCCTCCTTGCCCACGGGCTGGGGCTGGGGCTGTGCAGGGCAGAGCCCGGAGCTGCTGCTCCCAGGCCAGCGGGATTCAGCTTGGGAATAGTCCAGTTCCTGGCTGAATTCCCAATATTAATTACCCAGCTTGTGTTCCAGCCCACAGCTTGTTCCCTGTTATCTTCGGTGGCAGCAGCTTCTATCAAAGCCTTCCTCTGCTTTCCTCCCCCTTTTTAGTCTTAATCTCACATTCAGGATTTTCCCATCCACACAAAAGGATGTTTCATCCGGTGAGGAGGCCACTAATGTTTAGGAAGCATTATTTTTATTGTATAGAACAAAAAAAAAACCCCAACCCTCATGAATTCCTTGGAGACTCAAGGCTTCAAGCTGGAGGAACAGACTGCTTTTAAATTTAAAATCAGGGAATACGGGAGTGGTAACGAGGAGGCAACGGCACCAAAGGATGGGCAAGCCAATTAGTTGGCTTTAAAACATTGTATTCATTAGGCTGAAAATAAAGCCAAACTTTTGAGAGATAATTGCATCTCTTAAATATCCTTGTTCTGGAGCCATGCTCGGCTCATAAATATGCATTATTATATAATCCTTAAAAACCCACGCTGCCATTAATAGGGAGCACAAAAAGGGCGTGAAGTGTGAATTTCTGACATGGAATAAAACAAGAAAAGCAACGAAAGTGAAGAGACGCTCCCAGGGATGGATCCAGGGGCAGCCCCAGCTTCTCTGGGCACCCTGTGCCAGGGCCTGCCCACCCTTCCAGCCAGGAATTCCTTCCCAATATCCCACCTATCCCTGCCCTCTGCCAGTGGGAAGCCATTCCCTGTGTCCTGTCCCTCCACCCCTTATAAATTCACAAGGATGTGATTTTCCTGCCCCAGAACGTTGCTTCCCTCCCGCTCTCTCTCCACTTCCCTGTAAAATGAAGGTTGAAATGATTTATTCTGTTTCCAGACAAGACAGGAGTGAATCAATGCAGGGCTGATATTTCAGGAACATAAAGCACTCCTGGTAATAAATTTTCCTGCTATTCCAAGTGTGGAGCCGGAGGTTCAACCTGCCGAGGTGGCACAACGTGACGTGGATCCAGCAGCACATTCCTGCTGCTCCTCGTCCCTCATTATTCCAGTAATAAGTTGTTCTATGATAAAACAAGATAATTACCAGCCCCCTTTGGGAAGGCGGCTACGAGCAACAATTGCAGAATATATGAGGGATTAAATGAATTTCCTGCCATTTTGCTTTATTTTCCAATCTCTTTCAAGGTAAATTGGTTCCTGCAGTCCCTCCCATTTTTTATTCACTCTGGGCTTCGTTAAGAAAATGAAACTTCAGGTCTGAGCATCTTGTTTGGGGACTCCCAGGTGCCGTGTGGGGTTGGGGACGTGTCCTCCAGGTGAACCCCCCCAGCTCTCCCAGCCTGGCTCCAGAGCAGAGGGATCCAGCCCTGGAGCATCTCCGGGGCCTCCTCTGGATCTGGTCCAGCAGCTCCAGGTCCTCCTGCTGCTGTTCTCCAGGGCTGGATGGAGCAGGGGGATCTCACCAGAGCAGGGCAGATCCCATGGGATTTTTGGAAAACAAGCCTGGGCCACCCCTTCTTCTCCCACCAGCCCATAAATCTCCCTTTCACGGCGTGTTCATCCCAGTGGGCTTATCCCATTCTTCCCCTGGGATCACTGGGAAGTCCCCTGGTGGTGTCAGGGAGCTGGACGTGACCCACGAGGGTGCACAGGGAGGAGCAGAGGGTGGGCAAAGCCCTGGGAATGGAAACCCCCTGAAAACACGAGGCCTTGGCTCGCTGTGAACTCCACCAGCTCTGCCCAGGTTTTGTGCCATTGGAAATGCGGGCTACTGGGGTTTAATAATTAATCCAGGCTTTATTTAAGGCTTTCACTCCTCGGCACTGCAGCAATGATTCATCAGCTCCGTCCCTGCCATGTGTACAGTGCCATTTTTATTAGGATATCCTTCGGAGGGATAAAGCTGGTGGTTCCCTGGTTGGATGAAACCCATCATTAGTCTCTGTGTCTCGTGGGTCAACACGGGGGCAGAACCCACCCCTTCCCTCCCCTGCAATGATTAACCCATCGATCAACAGCGTCTGTTTAATATCTCTCACTATAAACAGGCGTTATTTGCAAGTCCAGCCAGATGGGCAGATAATTTAAAGCAGAACTTCGAATCTGTTTGAGTTTCTGGAAGCCTGACTTAAAAAACAGCCCGAGCCTGGAATATCCTAGAGATGCCCATGCAATCACACGGCCAATTTGCGTGGTAATTACCTTGATTACATGTGTGCTCGTGGTAATTGGCACCACAGATGGTGTTTGGATGCATGAGTGGTCACTTGTGCATGCAGAACCTCTGCTCATCCCACACCGGGGCCCCGCACTGGCAAAGGAAGGTGTGTCCCACTATCCCACGCATCCCGTGTGTCCCCAGGTGTGCAGAGCGGGATGTGGTGCTGGGGCAGGGACTGCCGTGGTCAGGGTGGGGCTTTCAGGCATTTTCACAGAATTGCAGGATGTCCTGGGTTGGAAGTGACCCGCAAGGACTGTGGAAATCCAGCTCTTTTCCACTTAACAAACCCACCTGCAAACACCTTTTCCAAGGGTGTGCCTTGGAAAGTGAGTGTATCCATGTGCCATCCCAAAGGTGTATCCATGCGCCACTCCATTAGTGCAGCTACATGCCACCCTCTTAGACCCTCCCTGTGCCAGCCCGTTGGTACATCCCTGTGCCACCCTATCAGTGTGTCCCTGTGCCACCCTATCAGTGTATCCCTGTGCCAGCCCGTTGGTACATCCCTGTGCCACCCTATCAGTGTGTCCCTGTGCCACCCTATCAGTGTATCCCTGTGCCAGCCCGTTGGTACATCCCTGTGCCACCCTATCAGTGTGTCCCTGTGCCACCCTATCAGTGTATCCCTGTGCCAGCCCGTTGGTACATCCCTGTGCCACCCTATCAGTGTGTCCCTGTGCCACCCTATCAGTGTATCCCTGTGCCAGCCCGTTGGTACATCCCTGTGCCACCCTATCAGTGTGTCCCTGTGCCACCCTATCAGTGTATCCCTGTGCCAGCCCGTTGGTACATCCCTGTGCCACCCTATCAGTGTGTCCCTGTGCCACCCTATCAGTGTATCCCTGTGCCACCCTATCAGTGTGTCCCTGTGCCACCCTATCAGTGCGTCCAAGTGTTATCCCATTAGTGCATCCACATGTTATCCCATTAGTGCATCTCTGTGCCACCCCATTAGTGCATCCCTGTGCCATCCCATTAGTGCATCCGTGTGCCACTTCATCCATGTTGTCACCTCAACAACTCCCTGACAGGCTGGTGGAGCCAGGCAGGGCCAGGCTCTGCTTCCAGGGAACAAGGGACAGGACAAGGGGAAACAGCCCCAAGCTGTGCCAGGGGAGGCTCTGGTTGGACATCAGGAGGAATTTCTGCATGGAAANCCCTGTGCCACACCATTAGTGTGTTGCCTCGTTAGTGCATCCCTGTGCCACCCCATTAATGCATCCATGTGCCACCCCATTAGTGCATCCCTGTGCCATCCATTAGTGCATCCATGTGCCACCTTCTGAACGCGTCCCTGTGCCACACCATTAGTGTGTTGCCTCGTTAGTGCATCCCTGTGCCACCCCATTAATGCATCCATGTGCCACCCCATTAGTGCATCCCTGTGCCATCCATTAGTGCATCCATGTGCCACCTTCTGAACGCGTCCCTGTGCCACACCATTAGTGTGTTGCCTCGTTAGTGCATCCCTGTGCCACCCCATTAATGCATCCATGTGCCACCCCATTAGTGCATCCCTGTGCCATCCATTAGTGCATCCATGTGCCACCTTCTGAACGCGTCCCTGTGCCACACCATTAGTGTGTTGCCTCGTTAGTGCATCCCTGTGCCACCCCATTAATGCATCCATGTGCCACCCCATTAGTGCATCCCTGTGCCATCCATTAGTGCATCCATGTGCCACCTTCTGAACGCGTCCCTGTGCCACACCATTAGTGTGTTGCCTCGTTAGTGCATCCCTGTGCCACCCCATTAATGCATCCATGTGCCACCCCATTAGTGCATCCCTGTGCCATCCATTAGTGCATCCATGTGCCACCTTCTGAACGCGTCCCTGTGCCACACCATTAGTGTGTTGCCTCGTTAGTGCATCCCTGTGCCACCCCATTAATGCATCCATGTGCCACCCCATTAGTGCATCCCTGTGCCATCCATTAGTGCATCCATGTGCCACCTTCTGAACGCGTCCCTGTGCCACACCATTAGTGTGTTGCCTCGTTAGTGCATCCCTGTGCCACCCCATTAATGCATCCATGTGCCACCCCATTAGTGCATCCCTGTGCCATCCATTAGTGCATCCATGTGCCACCTTCTGAACGCGTCCCTGTGCCACACCATTAGTGTGTTGCCTCGTTAGTGCATCCCTGTGCCACCCCATTAATGCATCCATGTGCCACCCCATTAGTGCATCCCTGTGCCATCCATTAGTGCATCCATGTGCCACCTTCTGAACGCGTCCCTGTGCCACACCATTAGTGTGTTGCCTCGTTAGTGCATCCCTGTGCCACCCCATTAATGCATCCATGTGCCACCCCATTAGTGCATCCCTGTGCCATCCATTAGTGCATCCATGTGCCACCTTCTGAACGCGTCCCTGTGCCACACCATTAGTGTGTTGCCTCGTTAGTGCATCCCTGTGCCACCCCATTAATGCATCCATGTGCCACCCCATTAGTGCATCCCTGTGCCATCCATTAGTGCATCCATGTGCCACCTTCTGAACGCGTCCCTGTGCCACACCATTAGTGTGTTGCCTCGTTAGTGCATCCCTGTGCCACCCCATTAATGCATCCATGTGCCACCCCATTAGTGCATCCCTGTGCCATCCATTAGTGCATCCATGTGCCACCTTCTGAACGCGTCCCTGTGCCACACCATTAGTGTGTTGCCTCGTTAGTGCATCCCTGTGCCACCCCATTAATGCATCCATGTGCCACCCCATTAGTGCATCCCTGTGCCATCCATTAGTGCATCCATGTGCCACCTTCTGAACGCGTCCCTGTGCCACACCATTAGTGTGTTGCCTCGTTAGTGCATCCCTGTGCCACCCCATTAATGCATCCATGTGCCACCCCATTAGTGCATCCCTGTGCCATCCATTAGTGCATCCATGTGCCACCTTCTGAACGCGTCCCTGTGCCACACCATTAGTGTGTTGCCTCGTTAGTGCATCCCTGTGCCACCCCATTAGTGCATCCATGTGCCACCCCATTAGTGCATCCCTGTGCCACCCCATTAGTGTATCCCTGTGCCATCCCATTAGTGTATCCATGTGCCATCCCATTAGTGTATCCATGTGCCACCCCATTAGTGCATCCCTGTGCCATCCCATTAGTGCATCCGTGTGCCACTTCATCCATGTTGTCACCTCAACAACTCCCTGACAGGCTGGTGGAGCCAGGCAGGGCCAGGCTCTGCTTCCAGGGAACAAGGGACAGGACAAGGGGAAACAGCCCCAAGCTGTGCCAGGGGAGGCTCTGGTTGGACATCAGGAGGAATTTCTGCATGGAAAGGGTTCTCAGGCCTTGGAAGGGGCTGCCCAGGGAGGTTTGGAGTGCCCAGCCCTGGAGGTGCCCAAGGCAGGACTGGCCATGGCACTCAGTGACAGGGTGGGCATCGGGCACAGGGTGGGCTCCATGACCTTGGAGGTCTTTTCCAACCTCAGTGATCCTGGGATTCATTAGTGCATCCATGTCCACCCCCGTGCCATCCGTAGCCCCCCGTGGCCCAGCAGCTCCTGCTCCCTGGGCCGTCCTTCCCGGGAGGGGACGGCGCCTTCGGAGCCAGTCTATCCCAAAGTTATTATTCATTTTTATTGCCTCCTGGCTTTAGAGCCTTGGCAGAAGATAAATTCCAAGGAGCCATCCATTACGGAGCCGACAGTGTAGCTTAACGCTAACATTTACATTCTGACGGTGTTTATATCCATCTGATCCCACTCAATCTGCTCCCTGTGCAAACTCCGGGCCACCTTCCCGGGGATCAATACCTCCATCAAAGGTTACGTGAAGGTGGCCAGATTCTTGGCGGCTGTTTGCAGAGCCCTCCGTTTGCTGTGCTAACACAGCCCGGTGCTTCTCCCAATAGCTCTGTTTGCCTTGTATTAGGGCTGTTTGCTGAAACACCTTCCAGAATCCAATCGAGGACGGGCTCTCTAAACATTTGGTCACATCTGTCAATCAATAACACCAATCGGTTTCCTGATACAAACAGCAAACTCTGCCAAATCTAATATTTGCCCAAACTTTTACTGACTCTTGCTGGTTTTAAACAGTGGAAAGGGCCCGAGCGGGCGCTGGTGCCGAAAGAGCCTCGCTAATGTGTAACCGTGGGCAAACAGAGCACGAGTCCAGCAATGGAAGGAGAGAAAACAAACAGTGTCATTATTGTCCTCTTTTTATTGGAGATAATTTGCTTAAATGTACAGCTATTATCTGGTAATACGGCCCGGGGTAATTAGGAGGGACCAAGGAGGGGTTTGGCTGAGCCTCGCAGGGTTCAACTCTTGAACTTTGCCCCTTGGGCTGGGGTTGTGTTTGGGCAGGTGACTGGAGCGAGCAGGGCGATGTTATCGGGGTGGAAAACACCTGAGGCAAACCAAAAAAAAGGGGAAAAAAGAGCGCTGGGAGGACTCCAGGCCAAGCTGGATTGGTGCTTAAAGCAGAGGGGAACAATAGAGGCCAAATGTGTTTCTGGAGAGCCTGCCAGGCAGGGCCAGCCAGCCAGGAACCAGCCAGGAACCGGCCAAGGCGCGCCCATAAAACTGGGGCTGCTTTTCATCGGCAGCCCAGAGCAGTGGGAGCCCAGCCAGGGCTGACACCCTGACCACGAGCAGGGCCAGGACCAGGGTGGGCATCCAAGAGCCAGCCTGGGTGGGCATCCAAGGAGGAGCCGTGCCCAGGGCTGGGGCCAGCCTAGGTGGGCATCCAAGGAGGAGCCATGCCCAGGGCTGGGGCCAGCCTAGGTGGGCATCCAAGGAGGAGCCGTGACCAGCTGGGGGATGGAAACACCTTCGGAGAACCCTGCAATGGTTTGGGCTGGAAGGGACCTTAAAGCCCATCCAGTGCCTCTCCCTGCCACAGGCTGGGACACCTTCTGCTATCCCAGGGTGCTCCAAGCCCTGTCCAACCTGGCCTTGGACACTCTCAGGGATCCAGGGGCAGCCACAGCTCCTCTGGGCACCCTGTGCCAGGGCCTGCCCATGCTCCGAGTTTCTCCCCACCATCCCATCTGAATCTCTCCTTTTTCCTTTTAAAACCTTTCCCCCTTGTCCTGTCACTGTCTGCCCGTGTTTAAATTCACCTCCCTCCTTTTTGTAACCCCCGATTTAAGGGCTGGGGTCTTACAAAAAGGAGGGAGAGTGACTTTTTTTCATGCCAGTTCCTGACTCTTCCCCAAAAAGTGCCACCACCCCCCTGCCCAAGTGGCTCCTCTCACTGGTTCTGGTTGGGAGGCCGGTTGTGACAGGGCTGTTCATCTTTAATTCATGGTGTTGTGGAAGGAGAATAAGTGGGACAGAGACTGTTTGGCGCAGTTTTCCTTTTGGGTAACCAAACATATCCCTGTGATAAGTGACAATTATTCTAAAAGCCTCTCGTTGCAGGTGAGACGCTCCAGCTCCGCCGCCTCAAAGCGTCGTTTTCCCCCAGAAAGGAACCTATTTGGGCTCTGATCAAGAGCAAAAAACACCTAAAAGATGCAGAGAACAATATTTCCCCCAACTAACAGCCTCTGCACTTGGAACGCAGGGAGGAACAATGGGTGAGACGTGTAATCACATCTCCGGCGCTTTGTTTAGTGCAGGGAAGTTAAATATTGGATAAGGACACTTAGGGAACATTTTGGGAGGGGAAAAGAGCAGAAGGAGAGAGGAGGGTCCCTGGAGAGGGGATCCCCCCATGGTGCATCCGTGCTTTTGAGCTCTGCAGAAATCCCATGGATCTTGTTCCTGCTGGGCCAGACCTGTGGCCACCCACCTCCATCCATGGGATCGAGAGCCCTGAGCACCCCAGACCCCTGCCCTGGCCGTGGGAATGACCCCACGTGGGAGATGTACCTGCATGTCCGCGGAGAGGCCCCACGTGCGGACACACACACGTGCAGACACACACACACATGTGGACACACACACGCGGACGCACACAGATGTGCAGACACACACACGTGGACACACACACGCGGACACACACAGATGTGCGGACACACACACGCATACATACGTGCGGATGCACACACGTGTGGACACACACATGTTGACACACACATGTGTTGGCACAAACACACGTGCAGACACACACATGTGCAGACACACAGACGTGCAGACACACACACGTGTTGACACACACACTCACGTGTGGACCAACACACGTGCAGACACTCACACACACGTGCAGACACACACATGGGCTGACACACACATACAGGCAGACACACACATGTGGACACACACATGCAGACACACATGTGCGGACACACACACGAGCGAAAACACACACATGTGTGCAGACACACACATGTGTTGACACACACTCATATGTGGACCCACACACTCACGTGTGGACCCACACATGGGCAGACACACACACACACATGTGGACACACACACGCGTGTGCCATGGCTGGCAGAAGGGCACACGGAGGGCTCCAGGACTCCCGGAGGATCCCGAGCCCCGCGGGTGGCACAGATGGCAGTGGCCCCGTGCCAGCGCTGCCCCTCGGCCCTGGCACGGATGGACACATCCAACGACGGGAGCGCTGCCAGGGCTGAGGCTGAGGGGACCTGGGATGAACTCGCTCTGCTGTGTCTAATGGCAGGTGGAAGGACTTGCATGGAATGGTGTTGAAATCCAGGCTAGGAATCAACCCCAGAGCCGCTGAGCCCATCCCAGGACCCCACGGCAGGGCTTGGCTCCCAGGGGGACGCCTGGGCTGCATCCAGTCTCGGTGTGCTGGATGGGGGGGATGCTCTGGGAGCTCAGGAGATGCCCTGTGCAGATCCTGGCTGGCACCAGCATTGCAGGGAGGGCCCAGAAGCTGCTCCCGAGGCTGTGACGTGTGTCGGTGGTGGCACCCGGTGCCTCAGAACGCAGGGCAGAGGCTGCCACGTGCCCATGCCCGGGGATTGCACATCTGCCCGGGCATCCATGGGGTTTGCCAGCCTTTCCATGCCCTCCAGGCAGCCCAAGTTACTGCTGTTCATTCAGGGGCAGTGGTGCCCCCAACGTCTCAGGGCTTTTCCAGAGGAGCTGGTCCCTGTCTGGTCAAAGGACAAGGACAGCCCATGTCAGGGGGATGTGTGGCACTGGAAAAGCCCCTGGAAGTTAATGGCAGGAGCTCCTTGCTCTTCCGTGGGTCACCAAGCTTGGGAACAGGGGAAGCACCACAGTGCAGAGGCCTTGGCTGTGCCAGGCACTGCACTGAGGGGCTGGAGGTCCAGGCTGGCACCCCCTGGCCAACAGCGAGGGGCACAGAGGGCAGAGCAGGAGGTGGAGATGAAGCCCAGGCTGTGCTGGAGCCACTCCTGGCCGAGGGGAGCGATGGGGGGCTGTGGGGCAGGACAAACCCACCGCAGTGAGGCCACGTGGTCTCTCCCAGGGAGCTCTGCCAAGGCTCTCCTGCTCCAAACCCTTGCTGAGGTTCCAAACCACAGCAGGTTCCTTGTGACTAATTAGGAAATGTAATTGTTTTGAGCCCAGCACGGAGCTCTGCCCTGGATAAGGAGGAGGGACATGGTGTCCCTCCCATGTCCCCACGCTCCGGGCAGAGGGACAGGACCCCGGAGCAGCAGGAGCTCCTGCTGATACCTCAGCTCAAGGGGTGGTTGGGAATGAAGCCCAAAGGAGCCCAGAGAAATTCCATCTGTAGGGGGATTAAAAACCTGCAGCGGGCACCGAGAGTTTCCCCTGTGATGGTGCAGAGAGGATACACTCAGGGCTGGGAGAGGAAGAGTTTAATTGGATCTGATCATTAAGTGTGGTGGTGCAAGACACAGTGGGGATCACAGAATCCTGAAATCATGGAATGGTTCACGTTGGAGGGGACCTTCAAGACCAGTGGGAATGTAACGGGAGGGGGGAAATGTTTCCAGCCCCCACAGCCATCATTCCACCCATCCAGGTGCTCCACGAGGACCAAACCCTGCCCTCTCCCACCTTCCCTTCAGCCCAGCCAGCGTGTTTATTAAAACCACCAGAGAAGCCCCAGCTTGGCGTGTTTTCCTGCACACAATCACTGCCTTTGTGACCGGCAGCGACTGGAAGCACCGAGGCTGGGATTTCCTCTTCCCCTCCCAACCCCCCTGAGTTGTTGGGGGGATTTTTGCCTTTGGCAAAAATTCCAGCCTCGGCCGCGTGTTTGTGGAGCAGCGTGAGACCTGCAATGGAAGGTGCTCCACAAGCACAAGGCATAATTGAGGGCCTGTGCCATGGGCTCTGCAGAAAGGCCTGGATAATACTAATAATGACATTAATAACAGTCTGCTATTTGTCACCGAGCAGCCCCCAGGCCCCGGGCATGCCTCAGAAAGAGCAGAGAGCTCCAGCCTGGGAGCTGGGTTTGAGTAATTTCGTATAATCAGACCCAAATTGCTCTCCAAACCCTGACATTGTCCCGCTCAGGGCTCGTGTGCAGCCAGAGCAGTTCCCTGGGACACCAACAGGGAAACAGGAAAGCAGACCCCTGCTCTCCTCTTGCTTTGGTTGATAAATGAGGGGCTTTATGAGTCATTTACTACCCAACTGGTTTTTTCTCCTTTTTTTCTACCCCAAAAAAAGGCTTCTGTCTTCCCAGACGCGTGGGGACATCTGGAGCAGAAGGTCCTTGTAATGTCCAGCCCCATCATGCGCTGGAGGCACATGCCACCCTCCTGGTTAGTGATTCCCATTTGAAATCCCCATGGATCCCCATTTTTTCATCAAAAATCATTAATTACCTGTGACAACGTCCTGGTCTCTGGCCTGGTTTGTTCACCAGCAGGTCAGGACACATGGAAATGAAGCTGCTGCTTTTGTGGAAGTCATGGACAAAACCATCTTTGCTTGGCTGCTCTGCCTCATCCCGAGCAGGGACGGGGAAGCAAACCTGGGAGTGCCACGGGGATGGAGCCTGGGACAGCAGGAGGGCCAGGATTTGGCCTTTTCTGCAGAGCTGTGTGGCCGTGGGGGTGACAAAAGCTGGGAGGTTTGTGCAAACAGACGTGGCATGTTGGGTTGCCCAGGGGGCTGAGACACAAAACGCAGCGTCAGAGCAGAGGAGAGGAAACCAAACCACACGGAATCGCTGAGGCTGGCAAAGCCCTCCAAGGGCATGGAGCCCACCCTGTGCCCGGTGCCCACCTTGTCCCCCAGCCCAGAGCACCAAGTGCCACAACCAGTCCTTCCTGGGATGGGGACTCCACCTTCACTCCTGCAGCATCCGAGGGGCTTGGGGCTGGGAGTGCCCTCCCTTCCCTTCCTTGGCTGGGCTCAGCTCGGAGCTGATGCCCTTCCCTCTGCACATCCCCAGCTCACCCTGCCCAGGAAACCACCCGAGACAGGGCACTGGGACCCCCACGTCAGGCCCAAGGTCCCTCGTGGCCAGGCAGGCAGTGCCTCTGCAGTGGAGAAAATTAGGGGTTGGGAAGGAATTGCTGGCTGGGAGGGTGGGCAGGCCCTGGCACAGGGTGCCCAGAGAAGCTGGGGCTGCCCCTGGATCCCTGGAAGTGTCCAAGGCCAGGTTGGACAGGGCTTGGAGCCCCCTGGGCTGGTGGGAGGTGTCCCTGCCCATAGCACAAGATAATCCTCAAGGTCCCTTCCAAGCCAAACCATTCCAGGTTTGTGTGATCCTTGAGCCCTCGCTGTGGCTCCCTGTGAAGGGTGACCTCTCCATGCCCACATCCCTGGTGCAGGTGCCCAGGTGCCTCCTGGCAGGGCTGATGCAGCCAAAGCAAATGGGCTGGCCCTGCCCTGCCCTGCCCTGCCCGGCAGCAACAGAGCGTGGGTAATTCCCTCTTTGTTTCCTCCTTTTGGAACTCTTTGCGGCACAAAACATTCCCCTTCTTCTGTTTGCTTACATGGCCACTTCTCAAGTGCTCCCTCTCCGTGCCTTCATGGCCAGAGGATGAAGAGGAGAAGGATGAGGAGGAGGAGGCTCCATCCCTGCAGTGCAGCCCCTGGCACAGGATGCCAAGGGTCGTCTCTACTGTCCCAGTTGCACCAGTCTGGGCTTTACTGGGATGGGAGCAGACTGGTGAGCACCTGCTGGGTGGGAGCTGCTCTCTGTGGACACCCAATGCCCTCCTGTTCCATATAATCCATTGGATGCACTGGAGGTAAAGGAGGCAGCCAGGCTGGCTCTGGAGCGGGAGGGGACACAAAATGACCACTGAGGAGGGGCAGCCAGAGCCCCAGTTTGGGTGGGCGAGCAGCAGGGCAGGGGGCTGCTGCCCCATTTCCCTCCCGGAATTCCACCCTGATGTCCCCATAAGCCCGAATTGTCCCAGCCATCCTCGTCCCCTCCACCGCTGCCCGTGCCCTTGTCCCACCCGTGGCACGGGGCTGCTCTCCCATGTCCAGCACAACGCTGGGAAGCACCGGGATGCTTTGGTGGGGCAGAATTCATGGCAAACCCCTTGGAGTCCCACCCAAGGGGACACCGGTGGCACCGGCACCGCTCCGGGGTGTTGGCGGAGCAAACGACACCGCGCCAACAACCCTGGGCTGTCGGGACACTCCGGGAGCGTCACCCACCGGTGGGACCCGGCTGGGGAAGCCTCTGGGATTGTCCCCCCGGCGTCACGGCTCTGTCCCACGGCAGGGGCTGGGCTGCCACACGCTGTGACGGGTGGGAAGAGCCCGGCTCGATGGCAGCAGTGTCAGCGCTGCGTCAATATTGGCTGAGCAAAGAGAGCAAATGAAGGGTTGCTATTTGCGCAGCTCCCGGTGTTTGGGAGCTCCGCGGCTGAACAGGGCACTTGGAAATAATAATAAGCAAAAAAAAAAAAAAAGGGTGTTTTTTTCTCCGAGGCAGGGATTTATTTTTTTTTGTTGTTGTTTTTGTATTTATTTAGGGGAGGGCAGTCGGCTTTTATTGAGGTCCATGGTGGGTTCCTGAGGAGCTGTGGCTGCTCCAGGAGCCAGCCCTCCTCAGCCTCGGGGGGTGAGGTGGCCACACTGGGGCATCCCTGAGGTTTAATCCACAAGGGACAAGAGTGGGAACCCACCGGAGCCACCAAGAGCTGAAGCAGGAGATGACAGGAAGTTATCCATGGAAAGGCAGTTCTTCTGGAGGAGCCGCTGTCTCCTGAGTGTTGTTTGCTCATGGAATTGCCCAAGGCCAGGTTGGATGGGGCTCGGAGCAGCCTGACCTAGTGGAGGGTGGAATTAAACCATCTTTAAGGTCCCTTCAAAATCCAACCATTCCAGGGTTCTGTGATCTCCTCCATGCCTGTGGATGCTCCTCTGCCCTGGGACAGGGGCCGTGCATGGGAGCACCTTTTCCCATGGGATTTCATCTGCATTTCCCTGTTTCTCAGTAAGCTCCAGGCACTTTTCAAGGTTCACTGTGTGACCTTCTAAAGGACACGTGCTGCTGTTTATCACCTGCTGCCTGTGGCCTGGTGCCACTTGGAGAAGCCCTGGGAAAGAAATCCAACGAACCATTCCTTGATTAATATTGGATATCCCAATGCACACACCCAACGTGCATCCTAATGAGGGCAGACCAGAGTCCAGGGACATCCCAGGGCTTTTTCCTCATGGAAAACATGGTTAAATATCCATGCCAAGCCAGATTAGCTCAGGGGCAGCCGGTCCCTCCTTCCCAGGGACCCTTTCCCAGCTGGAAATGGATGTGAGACATTCCTAGTTTAGTCTGTGGAGTGTTTTCCACACAATCTCCAGCCCAGGATTCTGCAGAGCTAAATTATACAGTGGGGGATTAAATAATTGATTCTGGAGAGAGAGGAGCTGTGAGGAGCTGAATAAATATATATATATATATATATATATATATAAACAGACATACATATACACAGTGGTTTGGCTGAGCTGGAACAAGAGGGACACGCAGGGCTTGGGAAGAGCTGTCTCTTTCCCAGGAAGAGCAGGAAAAAACAGTCTTGTGCTGGGAAGGAGGGAAAATCCTGGTGGGGATAACATGGGAATTAGGGCAGTGCAAGGTGTTCCTGCAGGTACTGATGGCTGAGAACCTGGGACAGCAGGAGCCTTAGGGAGCAGAGGGAAGGTCAGGCAAGAGGAGCATTCCTGCTGAATTGGAATGAGAGAATCCTGGAATGGTTTGGGTTGGAAGGGATCTTAAAGTTCATCCCATTCCACTCCCTGCCATGGGCAGGGACACCTCCCACTGTCCCAGGTGGCTCCAAGCCCCGTCCAGCCTGGCCTTGGACACTTCCAGGGATCCAGGGGCAGCCCCAGCTTCTCTGGGCACCCTGTGCCAGGGCCTCACAGGGAACAATTCCTTCCCAATATCCACCTATCCCTGCCCTCTGGCAGTGGGAAGCCATTCCCTGTGTCCTGTCCCTCCATGCCTTGTCCCCAGTCCCTCTGCAGCTCTCCTGGAGCCCCTTTGGCCGTGTGTGGGGCTGGGCCAGCCCTTCCCTCAGTACCATCCCAGCTCTGCTTCCCGGGGGCTTTTGGAGACATAAAACCACCCGCTACTAAATCCCACTTGGTGAGTGTCGATATCATGGAGCACATTTGCTCCGCAATTACAGCCCAGGATAATGCTGTTTGCAATAATTAAATTCACATGACAAATGTAGTCGCATTAATTTTATTTATCTTGAGTGGGTTAACAGGAACTAGCAATGGGAAAAAGTAATTATTTCGCTTCTAGGGCGCTGGGATTGCTGATTTGGAAACCTCTCCGAGACATATTCCTTAAATGTGGAATAGCAGCATGTGAAATGCATGAAGAGCCAATATAGTGCATAAAAATGAACATAATTTCTGAAAAATGGAATTAATGAGGCAATGAGACTGGTTTAATGAGCACAAGGGCTGCACTAAATGTCACTGTTCCCGTGTCTTTATTGTAAATTAGAATGGGAATTTTTAGCAATCCCAGCCTCCACCAAGGCTTGGGGAAGGGGCCGGAGGGGCCGGGATGAGCTGGGATGAGCTGGAATGAGCTGGGATGAGCAGGGAAGCCCAGCCTGCTCCTCTCCTGCTCTGAGCTCAGCACAGGTCCTGCCTTACTGATGCCACATTCCTTTCCTGCTGGATGAACGGGAGTGTTTGGCTGGAAAAGGAGCAGGACTGGGAGTGGAACGGGGGCAAAGAGCAATTCCCTGGCAGCTCCATGGGTGACATCCCTCTGTCCCAACCACACCAGCTGGGCCACCGGGGGCTCTTTGCTCAGGCACTGATGTGACTGTTCAGTGTCCCTGGTTAAATAAGGCAGGGGAATGGCAAGGGAGGGACAGCCCAGGGCTGAGCTGCCCTGCTTCCAGGGAAACTGCTGGATGCAGCAGCAGCAGCAGCACCAGGTCATCACGGAATCAGAGAATCCTGCAATGGTTTGGGTGGGAAGGGACCTTAAACATCACCCAGTGCCACCCCCTGCCATGGGCAGGGACACCTCCCACCAGCCCAGGTGGCTCCAAGCCCCGTCCAACCTGGCCTTGGACACTTCCAGGGATCCAGGGGCAGCCCCAGCTTCTCTGGGCACCCTGTGCCAGGGCCTGCCCACCCTCCCAGCCAGCAATTCCTTCCCAATATCCCATCTATCCCTGCCTTTGGCAGTGGGAACCCATTCCCCGTGTCCTGTCCCTCCAAGGCTTTTTCCAAAGTCCCATGAGTGCCAATCCCACAGCTTGGGAGGGTGTTTTGGGTCTATGGCCCTGTCTGCCAAAATGGGCCCATATTTCCAGTGTTCAGCTGCAAGGTTTCCCATAGGGATGAGTGATGTAATGGAAATTATTGCTTAAGAGCCAGGGCATCCCATTCAGACCCCTGGATTCCAAGCCCTGGCACCACTCCTGGCTGGATAATGGGAATTGTGGGGATGTTGTACTCTCTGCTTTGAGCAGCCAGTGAATTGAGGCAGAAAACACAAAGAAAAATACAGTTTTGGCCATACATTTCACAAAATATATTCCAATATGGGTCTTTCCTTCTTTTGTACTGGGGTTTCCCTTCACTTAAAAAGCAGGAAAAGGCAAAAAATAAAACCAAAGGCGGCCTCGAGGTTATTTGTTTTCCCCTCCCATTCTTCCACTGAGGAAAAGGGAGAAAAAGGGTTCAAAGGAAAGGAAATGCTTCAATTTTTGTGTAAGGTGCCCGGGAGGAGCAGCAGGATCACGACCCCTGTCCCTGCCTGGTCCAGTGCCCCCAGATGCTCCTGGAACGCTGAGGGCATCCCAGCTGGAGGGCACCCGTGCCCAGAATGCCAACGGCCCCCTGGCTGCAAAGCCCACAAGAGGCCGGAGCTGTGCCCTCATCCCCCTGGCACAGCCCTGCCTCTTTGCAGGCGTGTTCCTACAACTTCCCAATCGCCATAAATCCTATTGTGCAATATTCTCCAGAACCAATTAGACCCTGACATCTGCTTAATGTTTAATTACTTTTTGACGAAGGAAATGGAAAAATTGACAAATAGTTTAATCCATCAACCGTCGGCCTTTTGTGAGGGTGTTTATATAAAGCTCACATGCCAACGGCTCCTCATTTTTCTTGCTGCTCTGGCAAGGAGAAGGACAAATATTTATATTCCAGGCACACAAGATGGCTTTCATATTGTTTTCATGTTTAACTGCTTTCAAATGAACTAAGATGGTTCTTAATGTGGTTACAAGAATTTGCCATTAATTTTCACTTAAGATTGGCTCCAGCCTGCTCCATGCCTCCAATATCTTGGAGTTAATAAGGGTTTGTTTAGGGAACGCCGTGCTCACGGCTGCCTGATTGGCACCGCTCATGGGCTGCAAGCATCACATTCCCAGTACATTTAAATGATAATTAAGCTTTGAATATTATATGCCCCATCCCTGGAAGTGTTCAAGGCCAGGTTGGAGCAGCCTGGTCCGGTGGAAGGTGCTCCTGCCCATGGCAGGGGGTGGAATGGGATGGGCTTTGAACCCTTTCCAACCCAAATCAGCCCAGGATTCCATGGTTAGAATATTGCTGCTCTTTAGGGGTGCTTAATGCAGAATATTTATGTGAATACTGCGGGAAAAGGCAGCTGAGTGTCCCTCCATCTCCTCCAAAGCACAGGAAATGCTCCCGCTTTGCCACGGGATGCTCAGGCTCATCCATTCTCTGCCGAGCATCCACTCAGCCCATCCAATCCCACCCACAACAGCCATCCCAGCCTGGACTTGCCTTTCCCTCTTTTCTGCCGCTTTTGGGAAAGCAGGAAGAAGACAAGCAACCCATCTCCCTGATACCTCACTTACACATTTAATAAAAGGAATAAAATATCAGAAACGCCAGGAAAAATCCTTTAATAATTCAACACCGTCGAGCTGTTTCATTACCTCAATATTTGCCGAGCTTGCCAGCAGCTCCTGACACCTCTCCTGGCTCACGAGCCGAGCCGGGGAAGGCACGAGGTGGTGGGATGGATGGGATGGATGGGATGGATGGGATGGAGGGAAAGGCACGAGGTGGTGGGAGGGATGGATGGGATGGAGGGAAAGGCACGAGGTGGTGGGATGGATGGGATGGATGGGATGGAGGGAAAGGCACGAGGTGGTGGGAGGGATGGGATGGAGGGAAAAGCACGAGTCGGTGGGATGGATGGGATGGAGGGAAAGGCACAAGGTGGTGGGATGGATGATGGGATGCAGAGAAAGGCACGAGGTGGTGGGATGGATGGGATGGATGGGATGGAGGGAAAGGCACAAGGCAGTGGGATGGATGGGATGGAGGGAAAGGCACGAGGTGGTGGGAGGGATGGGATGGAGGGAAAAGCACGAGTCGGTGGGATGGATGGGATGGAGGGAAAGGCACAAGGTGGTGGGATGGATGATGGGATGCAGAGAAAGGCACGAGGTGGTGGGATGGATGGGATGGATCCCACTGCCCTCGTCATGCTGCTCGGGATGTCACCGGCCGTGCCTGGCAGTGTCCCCGCTCCCAGCAGGGAAAGCAAAGCTCAACCAGCCTGCCCTGGGATGGCTGTTGGGGAGGGAAAGCATGGCAAAGCCAGAGAAAACCTGGGATATTCCCGGGAGAAGCTTTGCAGGCTGACAACGAACATGGCAAAGTTCATCCCAGGGCTCCTCTTGCCTTTATGCTCCCTGCGACGGGACCCGCCGGGATTGGCGGCTCCGCTTCCAAAGGGCCTGTCTCTCTGGAGCAAGGGGGAATGTGGCAGGTTGTTTGGTTCCCTGTGCCAGCCCAGGCTGCCAGCCAGCATCCCAAGGAGCCAGGGATGGCCGGGATGAGGGAGCGGGATGCAGCGGGAGCGGGTTCCCTGCATCCCGGCCATCGGGGCGGTGGCAGACGGGGACCACGCGCGGGCACGGCCGGGCTGGCAGCCAAGGGGGGCAGGCAGAGCCAGGGCTGGGAAGTTCCCCCTGCGCTGGGGATGTGTTTGTATTTTGAGGAGGAACCATCTGGGAACCGCGGAGAGGAAGCAGTGAAAGCGCTGCCAAAATGTTTGGGCCAAAATGTTTATCCCGGGAAGTTGTCTGAGAGCTGAAAGGATTGGATTCAGTAGTTAAAAAGCCACTGCTGCAGGATATTACGGCAGTGCCAGGCTTGTGGGGCCAAGCATGGCATCACCCACCTGTGCTTGGCATCACCCACCTGTGCATGGCATCACCCACCTGTGCATGGCATCACCTGCCTGTGCATGGCATCAACTATCCAGGCTTGGCATCACCCACCTGTGCATGGCATCA